>CM067507.1:19221601-19251601 GCA_034509495.1 Acestrorhynchus altus
TGTTTAACCATTGTCATGCTTTAAACTGATATAGGAAAAGTGTGACCACAATAACATCTGTATGCTGTTTCTAGACTGAATATCCATTCCCTTGTTGTAAACTGATATAGGAGGAGTGTGATCACAATGATTTCCATATACTGTGTCTACACTGGATAACCATTACTTTGTTTTAAACTGATACAGGAGGAGTATGATCACTTTCACATCCAAATTCTGTAAGTAGCCTGGATAATCATCACCTTGTTTTAAACTGAGTTAGGAGTGTGATCACCATCACATCCAAATAATTTATACTGTCTCAAGACTGAATACCCATTGTCTTGTTTAAAATGGTTACGGGAGGAGTGTGATCACCATCACATCCAAATACTGTCTCTAGATTGGTTAACCATTGGCTTGTTTTAAAACTAATTTCAGAGGAGTGCGATTACCATCACATTCAAATATTGTCTCAATATTGGTTAACCATGGACTTGTTTTAAAACTAATTTTAGAGGAGTGTGATCACCATCACATCCAAATACTGTCTCTAGATTGGTTAACCATGGACTTGTTTTAAACTGATATAGGAGCAGTGTAATCATAGTGACATCCACATACTGTGTCTAGACAGGATAACCATCACCATATTTTAAACTGATATAGGAGGGGTGTGATCAGCATCACATTCAAATTCTCTCAGCAGATTGGTTAACCACTGGTATGTTTTAAACTGATATAGGAGGAGTGTGATCACCCTCACATTAATATTCTTTCTAGATAGGTTTGCAATGAGGTTACCTCTTTAAAATACCAGTGCTTTCTTTTCCTGAGTTTTATGCCAGTATGAACACATTTAATGATACAGATGGACTTAAGCATTAAATAACACAACTTAGCACTTGGAAGTAACTACTTCACTTTTAAGGTAGAACAGAACAAATATCAGAGAATACTGGTCTATTTGGGAAGCAAGTTTACCTGAGAATTAAATACAGCACAGGAGTGGTGGTATTTGATATAAGTCCTATAAATAAATTGTATAGTTCTAACAACAACACAATGTACAGTATATCAGAGTTACAAATACAAGATAAAAACAATAATCAGTCATCAATTTTTCTATTCACCATGTTTGTGATGCAAATCATTCAATAAATCAATCATTGTGGTAATAGATTTGTTGACTTTTCCAACTTGCCTAATGTATACAGAGCCCATCTTGATAAATTCAGTAGGTTGCTACAGTCTCTTATTAGGTCTGACAGAATTTCCAATTAAAGATTGTCCAACTTCACAACAGCTACTATAAAAGAATGTGTTTGTGGGTGCTGTATGGACAGTAAACTGGATAATGCTATAAATAAGTAAATGACAATACAAATGCACTAATGCAGAAAGGACTTCCAGCAGCATTCCTGATCCTTGTAAAACAGCAGTCCACACCTTACTCTCCTTCTCACTTGCCTTTTCCTCTGTCTTTGCATCTCTAACTCATAAATCCATTAGATGATGCTTTCCTCTGCAGCCAGGGAGAAAGAGAGGGAGTCCATGGCATCCTATCCCCTGATCAATCATGGCTAGGTGAGTGTAATCTCCCTGAGGCAGGCCAGGAGGAGTGATCAGTGACAGAGGAGACGCA
This sequence comes from Acestrorhynchus altus, assembly GCA_034509495.1. Taxonomy (NCBI): domain Eukaryota; kingdom Metazoa; phylum Chordata; class Actinopteri; order Characiformes; family Acestrorhynchidae; genus Acestrorhynchus; species Acestrorhynchus altus. Next base: position 19,223,226 of record CM067507.1, read on the forward strand.
CGGCGACACAAACCGCCTTTCTAGGAGGATGGGGGGGCGGGGTAATCAGAGAGAGATTGAGAGAGGGGTGAAAATTGCCATGCAGATTTAGAGCCCATAAAGACAGAGCTGAGTTGCTTTCCTTTTATCCCCCCCATCACCTCAACAGCCCCCTCCCCTTCCCCCTCTTTATTCTCCCCCACCCACTCTAGCTCTCTCTGGACTGCTAATTGGAGGCAGGTAGCTGCAGACAAGGGCCCAGGTTGTGGTAACCTTGGTGGCAGCGTGGCTGCTTGCCTGCATGCGGCTGGCTATTCATCACGCCATTGGGGTGGAGGGGAGAATATGCAGCACTAGGAAATGAGCAGGCCAAGACAGCCTCCCGAAAGAGTAACAAATCACCCCCCCCCACACACACACACACACGCACACACCCCCAATGCATGCTGACTCCCTTAGAGGCCTTTCACACTGGAGGTATATGTACTGTAGCTCTTTAGTTATGACTCATAATCCTAAGAATGTTTCTCTTCTTCTTCTTGGACTTTGGTACTTAATTAACTTAACCATGCTCCTCCCACAATTGCTTTCTTAGCAACTCTTGTGAGGTCGGACAAACTTCACAGAACAGTGGTGGGATATTTTTATGGAATGATATTAATCTCAAATTATATATATGTATATAGACTATATGATGCAGGCAAAATAACATTCATTTTTAAATTTATTTTTACATTTTAAAATGTGCTGTTGATCATCCTCTCATATTCTTATAGCAAAATATCATGTGCCCCACCATACTGTTACGAGTAAGGATTGTCTTATCACATAAAAACTTTGCATCTGCATTTTGCCATTTTTCTATTTGGATGTATAGGGGTCTGGCAGCTATTCTTTACATTGTGTCACAGTTTCATAATTAATAGAATAGAAATCCTTCAACATGAAAGTTGCTACTTTGGCAATACAAGGCTTTTGCTTGACAGCAACAATTATGTGCATGTTCTGACTATATTCAGACACATATTTCCTCAAGACTCTGAAATCATGTGCTAGAGGATAGCTCATAGTATTTGAGTCATGTTAAAAAAGTCCACCTCCAGTGGGCTGGTCTTGTGCCGGTAACTGCAGTCATGCAGAGTCACAGACTTCAGTAAAAAGCCTTTTGTCTATAAAGGAATCTCCACAGTTGTCATCCTCACTTATCATCGTAATTGATTTGTTTGACTTAGGTGATCAGTCACCCTTATGGCATTGATATTTGAACAACAAGCAAAATCTCACTCACTGAAGAGCAGCATTGATTGATGAAGTTTCGATCAACACATCTTGTACCTATTGAACTAGAGATGGGGATGTACTCTGGAACCAGTCTGACAGTATAGACCCACCCTAATGTAAAGGCCTCTAGTGGTAGAATGTAAATGAGAGCACGCTGACCTCATTAACTCTTTCATACCAGCCTTAAAATGCGGAATACAGAAAATCCTGACCAAAAGGTTATAATGTGTTAGACAGTTATGTGAACAAAACAAAATATACATACTGATATGTCTCACAGCAACAGACCATGTTTTGATGAATTAATCTGAGAACAATTGGGGAATTAGTTTAGTAAAACCGTGTTAATGCCCATTTGTATTGTCCAATGAGACCATGTATGGACACAGTTTAATACTCAAAGGGGTGTGCCAGCAATAGCACAACAGAGAGAGAGTGTGTTTGTGTGTGTGCGTGCGCGCGTGTGTGTGTGTGCGTGCATGCGTGTGTGTGTGTGTGCATGCGTGCGTGCGTGCGTGTGTGTGTGTGTGTGTGTGTGTAATTCCCTTGTGCAGCATAGTACACCAAATTTCAGCCCTGGGCAATCACTCACTCACCACACATCTACATACAGGCTGATGAGCTCCTCTACGGGCTGTGCCACATGACTGCTGTAGTCACATGACCTTTCCTTCATAAGATGCTGATGTGGTGGCACATATATAAGTGTAAGATACATCATAGGTTAATGTGTAAAAGATTTCGATGATTCATACAGTTATATCGTTATACTGTTCAAGTGTGTGAATGTCATTTGCAATTTTATGGAGCCCTCATTAAGAAATCATTTGTTTGCTTAGTCAGTAAGCAAATATATGAGCGCTGCTCTGCTTCTTATCCAAGATTGCACACTGTAATAATTTGTTGGGATGTCTTTTCGAAAACTCCCAAGCATGCCAGCAAAAGTGTCTATAGTTTCAGGGTTCAGACTATGGTAGTTGTTGTTCTGCTGGTGGGTTTGGTTGCAATGATTAGAGGTAGGCGTATGTACACAGTGTGGCCCTTAAACACTTCTAAATTGGGGAGAAAATTCATAATGATAAAAGATATCCCAGAAATTGTATTAAATATAAGATGAATTTTGCACAAATTTCTATAACAACCCAAACACAAATGAAATTTAAACATTGGAATTATACAAAACTACAACTATAAACTAAACCTAACCTATTGTAAACCTAAGCTCAACCATAAAATCTAAACCATAGTCTTTTCCAAAATCTAACCTTGACCGTACGTGAATTGTGAACATAATGTGAAGTTAATGTGAAGTTAACCAAAAGTTAACCATTATCATAATTCATGTTTTGGAAACAATGTGTTGTGGCTTTGACGCTCTTGGGTTGCTTTTGCAAAATATTGTTGGGTTATTATGAAAAAACGATAAATAGCAAACATGGATATGACATTTTTTGGTGAAACATTAACAATATATGTATATTCTAAAAGTTTATCGGTACATACATGTTAATTGACAGAACATTCTGATTATTCATTTATGTTTTGTTTTGTTTTGTTTTGTTTTGTTTTATAAACATTTTCCTCTCACTGGCTTCTTTCAGCAGGCCTCTTGGGGAAAAGCCATTTTAATTAAACAGAGGCTAAAAAAGGAATTTCTTTAGGATTGCACAAGATTGGCCATAACAACCCCCCCCCCCAAACCCCACACCACCAGCACCCCCACCGGTCACACACATGCAGACACACACACACACAGACACACACACACTCTACCAGAGCTGATGTCAGCAAATGTCTGAGGTAAGTGCTGGCTACATGCTAAATGAAAAGCAGTGCTATATAGGCAGATAGATGAGGCCAAGTTTATGCAGCAGCATGGTCTCTCTCTACAGAACATATTCAATGGATATGGTTATCTTACAGGCCACTCTGAGCATTTCTCTCAGCCACGGTCACACCACTTTGATGTTCCATAAACAGCAGAGCCTTACACCCAGTCACTGGTTATAAAGCACCAGCTTGAGAGTGTAAAGACTGTGTTAACTGTAGAATATGAGTGTGTTGTAAAGCATGCCTATATTCCCCGCTGCTACTCATCTCCAGTGGAACTCAAGCACTGAGCCATAAACAAGAGCAATATCAGCTGTGGTGTGTCTTAAAATGAGAGCCAGACTGTTAAGTGACTGCTCTGAAATATAAAACACATACATAGTCATGAAAGACCTGTTCTGTACCAAAAGCATTTGAATGAACAAAGTGATTTATACTGCATTCATTAAAATTATTCAATGAATATTTGCAGTACTGGCCTATATATTGTGGTGGAGGAATGCGTTACTATTGATGTATCAACAACTAATGGTTACAGTTCAGTTTCTTATATTATTGACCAAAATAGTCACTCCAGTAAAAAAGAACCATGAGATTTTGAAGAAATCAAATTCTCTCACAAACTGAAAACTTCACTACCAGTAGTAAAACATGTTTTTTAAGCTTCAAAAGTTGCTGTATCAATAATATCAATAGCCAGAAGGCCACATTTCCAAAACCGTATAATCAGAGCTTTAAGGAATGCACACTACACCAAGTTCATCGGCACCGTGCATTAAGCAAGAGGAGTATAAACATCCATATTTTGTTCCAATATTTTTTTGTGGTTATTGATCTGACCTTGACATGCACAGCGTTCAAAAGTGTCCATCAAATATAGAGTGATAAATTTGTGCTCATACACATCTGATATCGATCTGGCATGGTGGGTATGTGTATCACACACTTCCAAACAGCAGTGTTCCTTCAGATTCTAGCTTAAGATGTTTTTCTCTATTTGGAAAGTGTGATCTTATCAGTCATCTTTCCTAGAATCTGATGCGTCACCAAATGCTACCTGTCACTTGCAGGATGAAACATAGACCTCCGTGTGTGATCTGCAAATTGAGGCCTTTTTGGTTCGTCTGCCAATTATCAATACACAAGGGTGTGTTGAAGAAGCAATCTCAGGTTAACTCTTTAAAATTAATATTAATTCCAGAATTTTCATTTGAAATACATAATGCATAGTCTTCTTTTAACTACAGATTTTTATGTGATTTACATCAGTTACTTTCACAGCAAACACACTTCAGTGTTATTAGCTCATCTGATTCTAGGATTCCTCACTGGTCATCTGGTGTGAGAAGGTCTCAGGAGAGTGGTCAGAGGGAGAGAGAGAGATATAGACAGACAGAGAAATAGAGAAAGAGAGGCAGACCTTTGGCCAGAAAGCCCATTCTGGCCGTTAATCATGGGCTGAGTGGGGCAGAGAGGCCGTAATGGAGGATTTATCTGGGGTCTTCACAGCACTTAGGGCCCAATTGACAGCAGCCCACTGACACAGTGATGAACATTTAGCCTCCTGAGAGCCAGCAGCAGAGAGAGAGAGAGAGAGAGAGAGAGAGAGAGAGAGGAAGTAAGGAAGGAAGGAAGGAAGGGAGGAAAAGAAAATAAAGAAAGAGGTTAGATTTAGTAGAGTCTGGAGGGGACAAGACTGATTGGTACTAATGGAATTCAAATGCCGGCAGACAGTTAGTTAGTGCAGGGTTTTCTCTTTTAGTGCAAACAGATCACACATGCTAATTGGTTTGTATATAGTCTATTAAATGGCTTTATGATATAGCATGGATTGAGTGCAGAGTGAAGTTTATGCATGCGGAGTAATGGCAGAGCAGATTCTAAAGGTGTGTTAATAGGCCAGTGAAAACCTTTATTGGGTTTTATTTAGGGGCAGAGGAAAATCGGGGTCATGATGAAAACAGGAATCAATAAGGTAGAGATAGAATTATAAATACATACATCAGTAACTGTCACAAGATTAATCATGCATGACAGAGGGAAGGAAACTGAAATGCATTCACAGCACAGACCATACTGTTCCATAAAGTGGACTTTAATCATGACATCCACAGAGCCTCCTTAAGCATTCGGTAGAAAGTTTATTCCTGTGTGGTTTTGGTTTAACATGGCAGAACAACTACAATATTCAAAATGTGTATGAATGGATGGATAGATGCATGGTTGGCTAGATGGTTGGATGGATGGATAGACAGACCAACAGTTAGACAGATATGTAGATTATAGAGGTGGATGGTCATAAACATGGGGAAATGGATGATTAGACAGACAGAAAGACAGACAGACAGACAGATAGATAGATAGATAGATAGATAGATAGATAGATAGATAGATAGATAGATAGATAGATGATTATAATGTTATTTGATGCAAATGTAAGTTTATGTTTAAGCATGTGCACACACATTGCCCCCGTGCAAACACACATACACACACACACACACACACACATACACACACAAGCATGCGTAGCAGGCTTGGTGTGGGGGGGTCGGTGGCGGTGACAGAAATTGAGGGGGACGGGGTGGCAGCTGCGGGCTGCTCAGAGCACTGTCAGAGCGGAATGATTAATGAATGGCGGCCCCAGCTGAGCCTAACCTTTGGAGAACCGCACAGGACATCTGCAGAACTGTCAGCGCTCTGACAAGGACAGAGCTGAACAACCAATTATTTCGCCATCACTAAGGTGGGCTGTCAGCTTAATCCTAGCCATTCACTTAGGCAAGGACAGGCAAATTTCTCCTTTACATACACACAGAGCTATGGTGCTGCACACACACACACACACACACACACACACACACACACACACACACACACACATACACACACACACACACCTATGACCACAAATACACACACATTAGCCACATACAAACAGGCACACACACACACACACACACACACACACACACACACACACACACACACACACACACACACTCAGACAAAATAAAATTAACCCCTCCTGTGCCAGAGGTGGCAGTGTGCAGGTGACTCCTGGTATTGTGGGCACCACAGACAACTCAGGTCTAATGACAACACGCTTGTACACACGCTTGTGTCTCTGTGTATATATGTATGAGTGTGAGTGTGTGTGTGTGTGTGTCTGTGTGTCTGTGTGTGCGTCTGTGGGTGTCCTGCAACAGGAGGCAGATCCTGAGCTTTGTAGACTGTGTGATGCAATGGCTGAGTGGTTTTAGTCAAAATGTCAAAGGCTGAAAAAAGTTGTGCCAATTAAAGTAAACATTCAGAAGTGAGCAAATGAAAAGGTTGAGGCTTTATACAATACAGAGTATATCCACTATGTAAACCTGCATTTTTACTAATAATAATAACATTATATTTAAATATAAAATGACATTTTGTCCTAAACCTAGGAAACACTAGCATATTTTACATCATAGTGTTTTGTAGCAAATGTAAAAGTAACAAACACACTTTAATAAAATGCAGGTCCTTGAAATGAGTACTCAAGTACAATAACGTGTTCTTCTTTGTTGTTTGTTGCACTGGTCTGTGGTAACTAAGGCTCTTTTACTGGTGGCATAGAAAAACACTTTTGGAAAAACATGTGACCATACATGACTTTGACCCTTTTATTTTATTTTACAGTGTATGAGAAGTCAGATTTAACATCTTGGGCTGAGCCAGTTGCAGCCTAACTACACATCAAACCAGGTTTTCTATAAATTGGTAAATAAGTATTCATACAAGCATTCAAAGTTATTGTATATTTTAATGTGATTTATACATACATACATACATACATACATACATACATACATACATACATACATACAATTTGCTTTCATGGTTTGGACAGCATTTGTTTGTGCTAATGATTGTAGATTAGACAGTTGTTCGCAGTGGCAGATCCAAATGTTTGAGTGGTAAATTGACTGTGAGTGCTGTCATTTAGTAGGAAGTGCAGAGAGAGTCCAACATGACTGATCAGCTATACAGCAGGCCTTTCATTACTGTGAGTGAACACACATTGAATTGATGGTAGTGTTGTGGTTGATGACATCACCCTCCTTGTAACAGACTAGGGCAGGGGTAGATAATCCCAGTCCTTGAGTGCCAGGGTCCTACAGAGTTTTGTGCTCTTTCTGCTCAAGCACACCTGATTCAACTCACCTGTTAATTGGCAAGTTTAGTAGGTCTGTTAAAACAGGCAAATCAGCAAACTGTACAGGAAGCTGTCACTCCAGGACCAAGATTGCCGACCCCTGGACTATGGTTTGATTTCCTGGCTGGAGAAGTTTTTCTATCTACTCCTTGGGCAAGACTCCTAACACCTGTGTACTATGACGCAAACATAAATTGCTCTGGATTAGAAGGTCAGCAAACTGCTTAATGCTTTTTTCAGAGTTGTTGTAAAAGTGATGATTTATTATGATAATTTAATATTAATCAGGGTCAGTTTTTAGATACATATGTATCTTTTTGTATACATGTTAAAGTAAGTGAATGTGATTATGGCTCCTGTGGCATTCCTGTGTGTATGTGTGTGTGTGTGTGTGTGTGTGTGTGTGTGTGTGTGTGTGTGTGTGTGTGTGTGTGTGTGTGTGTGTGAGACAGAGCGAGAGAGAGAGAGAGAGAGAGAGAAAGAGAGAGGGAGAGACTGAGTGATGGTGATCTGATTGAGGCGTTTCCTTGGCTCTAACGGATGGAGCTTGGCCGGCAAGCCTATTGACAGACTGCTGATGAAGCTCAAGGGAGAGAGGATGGGAAATTAGGCAGGGATAAAATCAATTACCTTTAAAGCTGTCCCTCGTCGCTGCCTGGATCGCTGTGTGTGTGTGTGTGTGTGTGTGTGTGTGTGTGTGTATGAGAGAGAAAGAGAGAGAGAGAGAGAGAGAGAGAGAGAGAGAGAGAGAGATAACTCCTCTTTATTACACTATTTTGTACTGTATTAGTGATTTTTGATGTGTGTATTTGGTGTGTATATGTGTGGATTTGTATGCTATTTGAAATTACTGCTTTATGCAATGCCTGTGGAATTTGCTTAGCTCTGAAGGGCTGTGTGCTGAACTTATTGTGTGTGTGTGTGTGTGTGTGTGTGTGTGTGTGTGTGTGTGTGTGTGTGTGTGTGTGTGTGTGTGTGTGTGTGTGTGTGTGCTAAATTAACCTAACTATGAGATTACATTACATCAGTGCCTGTTGAGTGTCATGCAGTAATATTCTGACCTCATGAAGATCAACTTAACCCTTAGCTTAGTGTTATAATTACTGATTTATTGTATTATTAAATAACTGTGATTATATAGTTAGTCATGCCATGTATCACTCATGTGTGATGCAAATTTTAATGCAGTGTTATAACACATTCTGTATCAACAACTTCAACAAGTTAATACTTTGACTTTTCTTTCTACTCGTTCTAGAGTCAATGTACACAAAATGTATCAGACTTGGCAGCAGTAGTGTCAGTTTCAATCAAGATTTGATTGAATGAAAAATATGTATCATAAAAACAACATGCTTTTGTTATTGCTAGTGAAAACTGGCATTGCTTAAGGCTTAGGGTTGAAGATGCATGAGTCAATATTTTCTCACTTTTAATAGTAATTTAAGACTAAATTATTATAAATGAAGAGGAGGAAGTAAATTAGTTGGAAATACAGAAATGTTCAGATTTGTAAAGGCTGTAATCTGTATGATGCATTGAACTGTTTAAGTGACAGATTATTGCTGAGTCAAATGACCTCAAATCAATATCACAATTAATTGAACATTTTACCTCAATCACAACTTATTTTTTTCTTTGCCCTCATAGTTTGCTGACAAAGCTTCGACATTTTCTTCTCACGAAGGATCATATCTTTGTCTTTGTGTCTTTGTGACTCATAGCAGCTCATTAAAAACAACTTCCAGAACACATTTATATACCTGACTATTTTCACAACAGGCCAAATTTTAAGTCTTTGTAGTTTCATCATTTCACTGTGAAGGAGCCAGATTTTGTATTGTTCAAAATCACATATAATTGCAAATATTAACACCACCATGCCCTCAAGAATTGAAATGTGGAGCAGTGGAACTGTTTTCTGGATATATGGTTCTCCATCCAATGCTTCTGGGATGAGATGGGGGAGTTTGGTATGAGCTAGGATGGTGATATCCTCAATAATGCTCATCACAAATCTTCACATCAATGCTACAAAATCTAGTAGAAAGCCTTCCCTTGAGATAAGAGCTATTTACTCCAAAAGAGCAGGAAAGACTTATTTTTAATAACTTTGATTTTGCAAGAAAAAATTAATGAGCAGGTGCCCCAATACTTTTGTCCATATTGAGAACAAAGGGCAAATGTATACAATCTGAGATGTAATTTTGACGTCTAATTGCACACATTGAATGTCAGAACCGTACATTTGAAAACAATTAAGGAAAAAACTCTCCAGAGCATTCTCTTAAGAAACCCCTAAAGAAATCAACTTCGTTCACCAACAAGGGACTGACAGAAGGCCCAGAGGTCAAAACAATTACTGTACATTATGCAAGTTGAGATAAACCAAGGCAGATAAAGCATCAGACTTAAGCAAGGGACTTATCCTGGCACCTGGGCTTATGCGGCATGTGATGTGAATATACATTAGCATATAGTGCTACCCTAAAGGTTGTACATAAGTGGAATCTGTTCAGTTATTTGTAGGTGGACAGTATACAGATGTGAAAATTGCATCCAATTATATCCAATTATTTCTGACTACCCAAATCATAACCACAGAGTTGTTTATACAAGCTGTGTATTTTCTCCGTAAGCTCTGTAGGAAGTTATTTTCATGACATCAACTGGACAGCCAATCAGCGAAGATGTGCAATAGTGAAATTCATGTAATCTTAGATTACTCCACCTTAGAGGCATCATTGCAATTAATGTTAGTGTTTCTAGTTCCAAGCTTATTATCCGCATATATAATTGGTAATATATGTGTCTGTGTTTGTTTGTATGCATGCCTTTAAGATGTATCTCCATATGTGTGTAAGAAATTCAGAGCTTGGGAATTAGATTATGCCTTCCCTCTCCTCTTTGTGGTCAATCATGCATCGCATTGCCCTGAGGTGAAAAAAAAGAGATGCTTTTAGCTTGTAGGGAAAAGGTTTCCACTGAGACAGTTGAAGGATGAAATACCAAGTCAAGCCAAGTGAATCCTCCTTGTGATTTAGCTTGTGTATATTCATGAATGAACTTCATGTTACTCTGATGCATGAGATGTCTCGGCTGACACTCTTCAGTAGGTTTGATCTCTTGAACTGTCTTTGACTCCTTTGTGTGTAGACAAATCAGCTCAGTCTTTGAATTTCATGAAGTTCGGGGATGAAACGGTTGTGGCCGGTACATTCCTAGAAGAGACTTTAAATAGGAATGGTTCATATCTTAGGGGCCGAACCTCAGCTTGTACAGAAGTCTATGATTAAGGGTTCATTAGAAGCTTGAGTTACCTTGAATGGCAGTCTGGTCAGTCACACGCAGGAGAGTGTGTCGGCTGGCTGGGAAACTGGGTTAGTAGACCACTACAGTGCAGCAGAGGAAGAAAACTTGAGTAGAGGCTATAAAGTGGGACAGCAAATACTAAAATAAAAAGAAAAAGAACATTTATGGAGAGAATGGGAGCATTTGTAAGAATGTGGTTTTACCAAATTGTTCTATGTGAAAGTACTTATATTCTCTGTCTCTGTCTCTTTCTCTGTCTCCTCATGTCTCTCTGTCTGCCTCTCTCCCTCTCCATCTCCAAATATGTGTTTCTGTCTCTGTCTGATTTCTGTCTATCTCTTGAGATTCAGATGTCTCTGAAGCTGTATGGGTAAGAATGTAAGGAGTACAATTTTACATCACAACAATAACACAAACATTGTAATAACAATAATTACAACAGAAATGGTTGCAACAATAGTGAATAAAATAAATAGTTTCTTCCAAAATCCACCCCACTTCATCCACAACTCCACAATTCAACCCAAACGTGTGAAATGAGGAGCAATCAACCTACAGAATATATATCTTTTTGTGTGTCACCCTCTTTTTTCAACTCCAGTGTTCTCTTTGTAATTCTCTCTCTCTCTCTCTCTCTCTCTCTCTCTCTCTCTCTCTCTCTCTCTCTCTCTCTACTCTCTTTCTCCACTCTTTCTCTCCCTCTCATTCTCTCTCTCTCTCTCTCTCTCTCTCTCTCTCCCACTCTCTAGTTATCTTTCTCTCTCATTTCTCTCTCTCTCTCTCTCTCTCTCTCTCTCTCTCTCTCTCTCTCTCTCTCTCTCTCTCTCATTCTTTCTTGCCTCTGGAGTTCACATGCTGCAATTAACACTCCTCGCTCCTGGCCTGGCAGCTCTGGTGAATGAGGTTGGGAGGGTGATGGGGTCAAAGTGAATCTTCTCCTCAGTGCAGATGATTATGTCTTAACCCACTGCTATTCAAAGGCGCTTGCCTCTGGGCATGAATCTACTGTGTGAGTGCAAGTGTGTGTGTGTGTGTGTGTGTGTGTGTGTGTGTGTGTGTGTGTGTGTGTGTGTGTGTGTGTGTGTATTGCACCAATGAGACACATGTAACAGGCATGCACACTCACATTTGTCTTCGACTGAGAATGTGAGAAGGAAGAGCAAGAGGAACATACTGCTGGGTCATGCTGTGTTCTCCACATGTTTCAGAGAACTCCACAAATAGTATAGTGTATTATAACGCAAAGTGCTACTAGTTGATACCATATATCCTTCTTTAATGTAATCATAACACTCATCCTTCCACCACAGCTTGTTAACATTGTGCTGTAGTTTGTTCAGAAATATGATCAAATCAGAAATAATGATCCAACGTTTTTCCTAATCACCACAATTCTTCTTTGATCATTCATTTTAATATAGTGTTAATGTGATGTATGGAATCATAGTGCACATATCAGTACTTTACAATGATTTTGAATATGGCTCAGCCAGTAGGTGTTATATATTAATGTCAAAATAAATTTTACCATTCATCCCAGTCCTAGTCATTCATTCTCTTCTTTACAGAGGAAAAAAAAACTAATTAGATCAACTTTAATTAGAGATATATGGTTATGTAAAGCATGAGTACTTCCACCCCATGGCCCACCTATTTATGTCAGGCTATGCAGAAGACCAAGTGTGGAGACGGACGTATTCGCAAGATGACAGTTATTAACATAACACAGGAATTGATGGTGTATTATGGTGTATTCACAAGTATGAAGTCCATAAATGTTAAGTCCCCCAAATCTTTAAGACCAGAACATGCACCATGTACCCAGCTAGCTCTGTGCTAAGAGGCAGAGCTACGTTCTCACGCGATCAGTGATGAATTAACTGTGAATAATCCACGTTAAGAAAACTGCTCAGGTATTTGTTTCCAATGGAATTAACTCCCAATTTAAATGCCAAAGTTGCCTTCCATGGTCTGTTGCATCTCTCTCCACATGTACATGCTCAATCTGCATGCAGACTCCAACTGATCAGTGAAAGGGGGCAGGGCTGATGGCATCACTAATCCAGATATTGGGTTATAGAGAAAATGAAATACAGGGGCTGTTTACATTTACATTTACATTTGTGGCATTTAGCAGACGCCCTTATCCAGAGCGACTTACAAAAGTTTACAGACTAGATGATCAATTTCCAACAGGATTTCTGAGATATAGAGTTTTTAGTCATATAAACAAAAAATACCAAACATTGTGGGTGCAAGTAATGTTTGGCTTGAAACGAAAGGACAAATACCTAGATTCTGTTAATATTTACATCTCAAATAAATGTAAATAAAATTTGAGTAGCTTTATATCTCCTGAAAATACAATATGTATTTCTGTCTCCTATAAATATTTTTACACTTTTTGTTGAATAATAGAATATCAAACTACAATAAAAACATCCACCAAAATTGGCCCATGGTTCTAAAGTTTAAAAAATAGCATGTCTTCATAAAAATATCAGTCCCAAGTGTACCTCACAAAAACAAGCAATAAATATATGTAGTTAACATGAGACAACACATCTAATTGCAAAATGTGGAATTCTTTAATTATCCATATGTCAGTCCCCATTTTTACAATCTACTTATGATATCACATCATATTTGGTCTAGGGTTGTACTTATGGATGATTTCTTAGTTTGTCACAGGAGCAGCGTCACCATTCTTTTTTCATTTAAGAAACTTCTACAACTCTGTTTTGCTAATTGTCTCAAGCTGACTATGTTTAATTTGCCTTGCATAATTCCGTGATATGATTGATCTATAATTTATTCGTGAAATAACTTTATTCATGTAGACCTTTATGTTTTAAAATACCATTTCTGAGCTACTATAGACTACTGCCTCCCCCTGAGGATAGGACTGCAGACTAGTAGTCTGTGCTTCATGGCTAACAGGTTGAGAAAGCCTGATGTAAAGTGTGTAGCACAATACAGTTTTCAAGCATCTGTAATTCATTTTGGCGTTTGTGTGTACTGTGGCATGTGTGTTGCGGTGGTGCATGTTCATCAGCTTCCGCTCATCTCCAGACTCCATTAGCCTTACATTGAGACATAAGTCCTCAGCCTGCTTCAGCAGAAATTTCATCATCTCAGCATGCCAACCAACTGCTTTAACCATATCGTCACTCTCACTATGAGCACTGTAAGTATCAGTGTTTAGCTCTTTCTCCCTCATTCCCCTCTCATTTTAACACTGAAGGCCGGCTGATGAAAGACGGCACTTAAAAAAAAGATTTTGTGAACAGTGCTCTAAAAAAACTGCGGTGTGGCATTGCATTGTGTTAGGTAGCAGTATGACTGTCTTTGATACAATGTTTGAAACAGGAATTTTGAATGCCAGGCATAATTTGTGGAACTGTGACAAGTGACTGTGACATCTGTGATTTTCCTTTCTCAAAAAAGAAAAGAAAAAAAAGAAAAGAAAAACAAATGAATAGTGATACTTGGAAACTCCATGTCTATCCTTCGGCTTAGCCTCTTACCATTTTAAACCTTATTTGGTTTGCAAAAGTGAGACTAAGCCCTTCAGTATTGCCCCATGGCACGGCGGAGAATAAGGGAGTGGAGACAAGTTTTGGGATGGTGGAGCTTTAGGCGCTGTCAGGAGTCATGGAGAGAGATTCTCAAGGACATTCAGCATCTCTGGGAGAGTCTTCAGAGCTTCAAAGCAAAGTGACCAGGGCCCCAGAGTAGCTGACACCCAGAGGGAGGGGCTGTGAAGCGGACGCTGCTGCTCACGTACCCCTGCCCACATTCTCCAAGGCCCAGTGGAAAGAGCAGGCCTAGACTTCCAAGAGCAAACCTCCACCCCAGCTTCAACCCTCAGGGAGAGGAGGGTCTGCCTTTGAGCTACTGAGCTCAAGGACAAGAGGGAAGGAGAAGTATAGATTATAGCAGTGTGTTTCTGGACTATGAACAATTCAAGGATTCCTCTGCATTAGTCCAAAGAACCATATTGGCACTTTTTTATTTTAAGACCATGCAACCAGTATGAGAAATGTTTAGCTGGCAGATTTTATGACATATTTGATTAAATAAAATAATAAATAAGACAAATATTTGTTTTGGCACAGATGTTATAAGTTGCCCCAATAGATTGCTGTATGTTTAAGGGTTGGGTACTTTTTTATGCTTTACCTTCTCTGTGATAAAAATAAATACATATTTCAGTAGTAAAAAGTCACTTCACCAAAGTTGATATTGAAACTTAACTCTTAGAACCGACATCTGCATTTGCAGGCAGTTACATGCTGTGTTTTAGTCTTTATAATTCAAGATAAGAATAACCTACAGACATAATACTCATAATCATAACAAACAGCAAGACCTAAAATTCACTAATTTCCAATTAATTAAATCCTAATTTCAATGCCAAAAGTGCCTGTTTATGGCTCTGTCCTGTGTACATGCCCAAGCATTAAGACTTTCTGACTGATCACTGGCCCAGATGTTAGGCTACAGATATATTTATTGAAAAGGTATGTCAAACTATGAAATTTTGTTATTTATTTAGAACAGGGGTCTGAAAATCCTACTTTAGATTGAACCCCAATCCATCCAACCTGATCCAAATAATTACTGCTTTCAGAAGTTCTTAATTGCCTGAATGGGGTGTTAGATTTTTTTTAGTTAACTCTCCTGGAGCAGAGTTAGTGACCTGAGATTATGAACATTTTATATACCAGAGGGATTCACTTTAGATAACTGGCCACGCTGGGTGTGTTAACATGCTTATATGGCAACCATAACCTTTTTGTGACATTCATTTGCATTTTCTGTTTGCGTACATGCTGCAAATGTTTATTTATCCCTTGAATAAAGGGTGCAAAAGATATCAGTGGCAGTACAGTTGTATTCCACACTATTACATGTATACTGCTTAACGTTGCCAGCTAATCTCTGGTTTAACTGCATGCTTCATTGACAGTAGCTGCAGGCATGTTGTAATGTTAGCAACAACGGGGACTCAGGTTTTCAGCCTATGAAATAAATTCAGTGTGGTTTTTAATATATTCTATGTTTTGACTGGGTATTTTTGGAAGTTTTGCATTCATCTTTGCATTCTGCACTACAAACATTGCAGAGAACATTGTTTGTATCATGCTTTGAAAGATCTAACTGTGTGTTAAACTGAAATTTGTCACTGTATGACTTACCTTGAATCCATACTTGTTAGTACTGAATCCATTTGGCACTCTTAAAGGTACTGATTTCTGTACTCAACCCTAATGTGTACACTTTCTCATAAGAGTGTGTGTACAGTGGTTGATATAGTCCGAACTCTGAGGAGCCAAAGTAAATGGTGTCTCCATTTAAACAGCACACCATCGATTGTCTTTGGCTATGATGACCCCTCTCTCAACTCTCTCCCTCTAGATCTGTGTGGGACTGGATTACTGAAAAATTACTGTGCAGTTTGGTTGAGTGCAGTTTGGGATTTACCTGCCTTTATTCTTTGGGCAGAATCATTAAATGTGAAATGTATGAAGAGTTAAAATGCAAGATAACTGAAATGAAGACAATCACAAAATAGAGACAAACAATGTAGTGTATAATTTTCATTGCATTCCATTCGGTGTATTGATCCTAAACAATTGTCACACACTCAGTACTAATCAGTCTCATCAACCAATCAACATTTACTTTGTATTTCCAAATGGTAACTGTGTAAAAGAGAATTCCATTAGTCTGTTACTCTATAATATATAGCTATACTACATCTACACTCTGTCCATATGTTTGTGGACACCCCTTCTAATGAAAGCATTCAGCTTCTTTAAGTTGCACCCGTTGCTGACACAGCTAATCTAGTCCCTGTAGAGAAGTACAGCCAATAGAATAAGACTCTCTGGAGCAGTGGAATTGTGTTCTCTTGAATGTTGGTGCTCCATCCAATATTTTTGGGATGATTTGAGGAGTTGTGACCTCCTTAGTGCTCTTG
This sequence comes from Acestrorhynchus altus, assembly GCA_034509495.1. NCBI lineage: Eukaryota > Metazoa > Chordata > Actinopteri > Characiformes > Acestrorhynchidae > Acestrorhynchus > Acestrorhynchus altus. The sequence goes on from CM067507.1 coordinate 19,239,806, forward strand.
TTGCTAAATCAAATCCTCAAAGCAATGCTCCACATTTTGTAGAAAGCCTTCCCTGGACAGTAGAGACAGTTACTTCAACAAAAGCAAGATGAACTCTTTTCCACCCTTGATTTCAGAAGAAAGAATCAGCGAGGTGTCCTTACTTTGTGTGAAAGTTAGGTAAATGTAAGGTATCCTGAATACTGTATGGCGTTGATTCAGGCTCTCAAGTAATAAGATAAAAATCAAGAGTATTAGTAATCACTTTGGGGCAACAAAAGAAATCCATACCTTGATATCTTTCATGGACTGACTTCAGATCTTTGGATCTGATGATCTTCGATAATCTTCTGATGTAGATTTGCTCCCGAGCAACATAATGGTGTTACTAATACTTTATATGGTTTCACTGATCATATTTAGCATAAATCATGAGAGAGCAGTGTAATTTATTTATGAAGTGGTGTTATCAAAGGTTAATGTACACACAGAAGAAGTTGGTGAATGACTCAATCTGTTTCTCAGTATATTTCTAACTATCACAAATATATACAAACAGTATGTATCACTAACCTGCCCCTCTCCTCATAAAGACATCCCTGCTGAACCCTCACTCTGGGACACTACTTTCATGCTGCCCTCCCCCTTCTCATCAACTCTCAGCTGTCACCCCCCATTGGCTAGCAGCTCCAATCTGCCACTCACACACTCTTGCACCCAGCCCCCTGCTCCAGTCCTTCACAATTGCCCAGGTGAGAAATGAGCTAAGAAAACTCAAGACAATGAAAACTGTAGGTCCGGATGGCATCAGTGCCAGGCTCCTCAAGTCCTGTGCGAATCAGCCTGAAGCTGGGAAGACATGGAAAACATCTTGTGTGGTACCTATACTTATACTGATGATGCTGTCATCTATCTTCTATCCAGAGCTCTTTCTCACCCAGAGAATCCTGGGAACACTATGAGAAGTATCTTCAACTTCTCCAGTGCAGCACAACACCATACAGCCTGGGCTGCTGAAGGAAAAGCTGGAAAATGTTGGGATGGAGAGTCACCTGTCAAACTGCATACTGGACTGCCTTACCAACTGACCACAGTATGTGAGAGCTCAGGATTGTCTCTCAGGCAAGGTGGTCAGTAGAACAGTGGCCCCCCAAAGAACAATCCTAGCACCATTTCTCTTCACCCAGTTCACTGCCAACTTCATGTAAAGCTCACCTATCAGCCACCTCCAGACGTTTTCTGATGATTCCGCCATCATCAGCCTCATAAATAATTAGGAGGACAACAAGTACAGAGAACTGATTCAGGACTTAGTGGACTGTTGCCTGCAGAAACACCTTCAGGTAAAGGCAAGAAAGAACAAAGAACTGGTGATGGATTTCCACAGGTGCAGACACACCCCTTCAGCAGTGAACATCCAGCTGAATGGACATTAAGTGAGTGGACTCTTACAAGTACCTGAGTGTTCACCTAAACACCTAACCCCAAACTGAACTGGTCAGTTAACACCAATGTACTTCACAAAAGAGGCCAGAGCAGGCTTCACCTACTGAAAACGGGACCATTTGGAGTGCAGGGGCCTCCCGAGGACTACTGATTTGACACTGATAGATCTGCCATCTTTTATGGAGTGGCCTACTGGGCAGCTATATTTCAATGGCAGACAGGAAGAGATGGAAAAAACATTAAGAAGGCCAATTCTATCCTGGGAAGCCCATTAGACCTAGTGCAGGTGGTGGGAGACCACCTTATGTTATCGTATCTTATCTTATCTTATCTTATCTTATCTTATCTTATCTTATCTTATCTTAGCCATAGTGCCACATTTAGGAATATGTCATAGAACCTATTCTAGACCATTCTGGTGGTAACAGAGGCACTTGGATGGGTCTTCTGCTTCCATATCCATCTGCTAGGGTCACTTAGTTATTTGCACAGACAGTCTAGCCAGACGCCCACTAAACCCAATCTCTAAGACCATGGGGCAGCTATGAATTGTTGATCCATAGTCCAAAAAAAACAAACAAGCAAACTAAAAAATATTGAATTAATGAGTTGTAATACTAAAGCAAACTCACTGCTTATCAATGATTTATTTAAGTGTGATGTGATGATTCTTTCACCAAGTTTTGTAAAAAAGCAGATCCAGAAGTACTTTTGCTGAATGAAGCTGGTAGGTGAGGAAGTGAGGATGAACAATATTTAAACAGATTTTTAATTTTTAATGTAGCACTTTGTTACTTCCCTGTTCATGAACACCAAGTTCATGTTCAAGTTGCAATGCATCAAATGGAGTGATGGAATGAAACTGCCCTCTTCACTTCACTGCTTGTTCTACACAAAATCACACACACACACACACACACACACACACACACACACACTGATCCTAGTTTCCACACTCGTATATTTTATCAGCTCTACTGATTATACAGAAGACACTGTTGAGAAGCCTCAACATCGTAATGTTCAATGGTCAGAACCCCACAGGACCACCACAAAATAGGTATTATTTTGGCAGTTGGTCAATCTCAGCACTACAATGACACTGACATGGTGGTGGTGTGTTAGTGTGTGTTGAGCTGGTATGAGTGGATTAGACACTGGAGTGTTTAAACCCCAGTGCTACTGCTGGACTGAGAATACGATGCTGCTCAGAAATATAAAATATAAAAATATACTGCTGGCACTGTTGAACACATGATTAAAGGATGAGCAATATAAACTGTGCAGTAAGAGATGAGCTTCTGTCTCTTACTTTACATGTACGCAGAGTATCTAATAGGGTAGACACAAATATATACTCCCAGAATCCTTCAGTCAGTCACCTGACTGATCATGTGACTCTCACAGATCTAGCTCACCTAAATTCTGATTGTTTACACCTGGTCCCAAGAGTACTTAAGGCAACATTTCTTGGTTCATTGTCTAGCCTTGCCTAGCAACCATTGCACTCTACTATGTTTCTTGTCATCAGTCAGTCGTTTTCGACCTGTTTCCATTCCTCAACTCTCGTCCTTCGTCTAGCTCCGTAGCTCAGTTTTAGTCTGTTGGTTTTGACCTTTGCCTGCTTTTTCGACTTGGTCTCTGGTTTGTGTATTTCAGCATTATCTCACTTGCGGTTAAAGACTTGGACTGTTATACTCTGTATCTTGACATCACGCTAATTAAATTTTACTGTATTGATATCTGCATCTGCTTCCCTCTGTCCGATTTTTTGTATTTTTTCCATAAGGGTTAGATGACCATTCACTTCGTTGGTATGCATATTTATTTATCAATCTCTCCATTTCTTCTAAAAGAGCTTAGACAAAAATGGTGATACGCAAAAGTGATTCACGCCTAACTTTGGGCTGCACAGTGTGTGTGTGTGTGTGTGTGTGTGTGTGTGTGTGTGTGTGTGTGTGTGTGATTTTGTGTAGAAGAAGCAGTGAAGCGAAGAGGGCAGCTTCATTCCATCACCCCATTTTGGCCCATTACATTGTGCATAGGAGCCCTTTTCTCACTCTCTGCATTGTAATTATTTTTCCAGCCCAAAGGCTGCTGCAGGCAACGGCAGCGTCTCGCATTTGGGACCACTGCATTAGGTGTACATTGCATTATTTATTTGCGTGTGGTTGTGGACGAACGGATACCCCACGTCCGTGGAGACCGCAGGTACACTCAATGTCACCTTACGCTGTGTAATGAGCTGTGCTGTGTGTGTGTGTTTGTGTGTGTGAGGGCTTTAGAGAGGATTGTAGAGGGTGAAATGCCGGACCAGCAGCGGAAGGGGAATGACTAAATGGACAGAGCTCTAGATCCTTACCTGTGGCACTGATCTGAGGTCAGCTTTATGGTGTTGACGCCTAGGATTTGTAGTGGAAACTGCATTCTAAATCTACATGAAGGTCAACTTGACTAGTGGACAGAAGTACCTCAAGGCTAGCATTACCCACACCGAGAATGGTGAGAATTAAAGAGATGAAGAACTGTGCCCAGGTTTATTGTAGGGTGCAAAAATGGGTGAAGAATTTTAGGTTGATTTAACAGATCACTAATTTTGAAATAATATTCAGATTACATATGTGTATGGAATTCTGTTCTTCACAAAAAAAGTCTGTTCATGAATAAACTTATTGCAAGCACACCTTACAGCAAAATATGGCCTGATCATATTGCTTGGAAGAATTGTTCATAATTATAAAGCATGTAACACAATTTTACTTACTAATTTAAAAATATGACATATATATATATATATATATATTTATATATATATATATATTTATATATATATATATATTTATATTTATATTGTGTATGTTCACTCTGTTTATTTTGGGGGACTGTCATTGTTGTTGTTCAGTCAGTGAGGCTTGCCCAAACAGCAAAACACAGAGGATGCCATGTGGATGGAGTATGATAGTAGTTATTCTGTGTGTACATCATACACACAATAACTTCTATCATAGTCCAAACACATGCCATACATCCAGGCAGGGATTGCCCTGACATGATGCTGGGGATGGTAGACAGTCATAAGCATTTGTGTGTGTTAGTAATGGCTGATCCAGCGTCAGAGGGTCAGTGATGCTGTGGTCTCTGGGGGGGATAATGGCTATGTGTTTCTCAGAGGCTGCATGTGGGCTATATATGGTCCCCCAATCCCCAGGCCTGTCAGATCAAAGGCTAAGGCCTTTGCTAAGACCCCTTACCACAAGCTCAATACTGTCCCTGTCAGCATGCCTTACTATTCCAATACACACAAATACAAACACACACTCATACACTTACTGTTTTATTTGAAAATACTCTATGTTGGTGAAGTGAAATGAGAAAATTATGTATATAAATACATTTTTGGAAAAAACTGACAATTATCTTGCACATATGTATTCAACCCCTTTGCAACCAATTAATTTCAGAAATCACATGCTTAGGGAAGTGAAGTCCACCTGTTTGCAATCTAAGTATCACATGATCTCTCAATATATACACCTTTTCTGAAAGGCCCCAGAGGCTGCAACACAAGTCAGGGAGAAATTTGTTGAAAAAGTACAAGTCAGTGTTGGGTTATAAAAAATAACCAAATCTCTGATGATTCCCTGGAGCACCATCTAATTCATTGTCATTAAATGTAAAGAAAATGGTACAACAACAGACCTGCAAAGGGAGGGCTGTCCACCAAAACTCTGACTGGGCAAGGAGACAGCAACAAAAGGTAACCAAGCAGAGCCTGGAGTATCTGTCCATATGACCACTATACACTCCAGAGAGCTGGGCTTTATGGAAGAGTGAAATAAAAAAACAACATTTACTTTCAGACAAAAATACAAAGGCTAATTTTGAGTTTACCACAAGAGGGAGGAGAGTGCTCTGGTCAGATGAGTCTAAAAGTGAACTTTTTGGCCACCAAGGAAAACCTTATATCTGGTGTAAAACCAAAACATCTCACCACCACAAGAATGCCATCCCCACTGTAAAGCCTAGTGGTGGCAGCAACAGGGACTGGGACAGGGATATTCTTGAGCAAAACCTGGTTCAGTCTGTCAGTGATTTGAACCTGGGACAGAAGTTCACCTTCCAACTGGAACCAAAAATGACCCAAAGCATACTGCTAAAGCAACACTCAAGTGGTTTAAGGGGAACGTTTACACTTATTGGAATGGCCTAGCCAGAGCCCAGTCCTTAATCCAGTTGAGAATCTGTGGTCAGGCTTGAAGGTTGCTGTTTGCCAGTAGAAACCATCTAATTTGAAGGAGCTGGAGCAGTTTTGCCTTGAGCAAAGGACCAAAGTCCCAGTGGCAAGATGTGGCAAGCTCATAGTGGCTTATCCAAAGTGACTTGCAGCTGGTTCAAGCTTGTTCACTTGTTGATATTTATAGTCATAGAATTCTTTGATTGGTAAGACTTGTATAATGATTTCTTCAGTCCAATACTCATCTGCATATTCTAGATATTCAGTATCATACTTCAAATTTTGAATTTTGAAATGAGGTCACACGTATAGCCCATGAATATATGTTTGTGCAATCAAAGCTGCATAGAGGAATAACATAAGATTCTTGGCAATCAAATGGATGGTTTGATTTGCCTGTCTTACCAATAAGCAGTTCTATTCAGAAAGAAGAGCAATGGCATTAATGGGTCAGTGGTAAGACCATTGGGTTATGGGTTCTGTACTCAAATTGCTAAGATTCCACTGCTGGACCCTTGAGCAAGGCCATTGACCTTCCTTATTTCAGGGGCACTGTATCATGGCTGGCCCTGCATTCTGAGCACAGGTTGACAATTTTATCCATTGTACTCTATGTAGTATAAGGTCAATATAGATACTTTAATTATTAGTCTTTCATGTCTTATCTTGACCTCCACAGTTCCCTGGACTACCAGTTCTTGAAAGCATTCTGCATTGTAGAAGCCACATCTTCTTGTAATCATCTTTGCCTTGTAAGCACTGATTAATTTAGTTTGCAACTTAATAGACAGTTGCTTTGGGAGGGTGAATGCTAACATTATCTTCCTCTTAGGTAACATGAAGCAAGTCATACACTTATTTTCAAGCTGCAAATAAAGCATAACTGACAGCTAAACAAGTGTGTTTTTTTATATTGCTAGCATGCTGTTTTTCACTTTATGTTTAAACGTTAGGAAAATACACTAAAGGGAATTTAATTTTTACTTAATAAAGGTAAAAAGTTTGGATTTGTTTCCTGAAAATGTAAAAACAAACACACATGCACACATTCATGCATGCACACACACACACACACACACACATACACACACACACACATCATCATCATCATCATCATCATCAACAAAAACATTATTGCTTGCACAAGATGACCCGACAGCACCTCTGACATGACAGTTTGAATGTGAGAGCAAGGCCGAGTACCCCGTTTACCCTTCTCCCTTTCTTCTTCTTCTTTCTCTCTTCTTCTTCGCTCTTTCCATCTCTCTATTCCCTGGGGAGGTGGAGAAGGCTAGTCTCTCGTTCTAGAACAGCTCCAGTGGACCAAAGAGAGAGAGTGAAAGAGAGAGTGAGGCTGAAAAAGAGAAAGTGTGTGGTGCCCTGGCCTCCATGCCCTAATAGGAGCTGACACTGTTGAAGCCACTCGGATGGACAGAGAGAAGGGGCAGCATATTGCGGGCGGCAGCCTCCAATTATTTTTCTGGCTCATAAGTGCAGCTTGTTTAACGGCGGGCCTGCATGGCTGACGGGAGCCTGATCTGGCAGCAGGCTGTCACACAGCCACGGCCACGAGTGCTCCCCAGGGCAAACGCAGCCAACTCCACTCTACTTTACACACTCACTCACACACAAACACACACATGCACAAAAAGAGGGGACTTTCTGTATGTGGGTGTATATTATGGTCTCTCTGAGAGTGTGTGTGTGTGTGTGTGTGTGTGTGTGTGTGTGTGTGTGTGTGTGTGTGTGTGTGTGTGTGTGTGTGTGTGTGTGTGTGTGTGTGACTTACAAGACTTATGAGACTTACTTGTAAGTAACTTATTAGTTACTTACAGTGACACAATTAGAAGTAACTGTTGATATTGTCTGTAGCTATTCAGCAACCACTGTAGATCATTGTATATATGAAATACTCAGTAACAGCAATACATTATTCAGTTATAATAATAATAATAATAATAATAATAATAATAATAATAATAATAATAATAATAATAATTCTATGTTATTCAGAAACTACTGTATACTTTTCAGTAACTCCTCAGAATTATTCAGTAACTACAATAACTTGTTCAGAAACTACAATGAGTCATTCAGTAGCTACTGTGTATGAATCCATATCTACTGTAAATTATCCAGTAACTACTATAAACAAATCACTATCTACTTTAAATTATTCAGCAATTAATATAAATTAATCAATACCTACTGTAAATTATTCAGTAACTACTATTAAATATTTATTGGTTCCTCAATTACTAAGGATCTCTTCTAAATTATTCAGCAATTACCATACCTGAATCAATATCTAATACAACTGCAATATTCAGTAACTACTATAAATTATTCAGTAACTACTATTACATTTTCTAAATCATTATTAATTATACATGTTTCAGTAACAATTATAGAATTTTCATACTACTATATAATACATACATATAACTATATACATATAACTACATACAACTACGATACATTATTCATTACTATTATAGAGTTTAATAAACTATCAATTATTTAGTAACAACAACACTTTCAAAACTACTGTAAATTATTCAGTGGCAACTATGCATTACTGAGTAAGACCTCTTAATTATTCAATAATCATTTATTCTGTAGTTCCTATAAATATTTTCAGTAACTCATCTGAATTTAGAGAAGCAACTCCAAATTATTCTGTATTTACTATAAATATAAGTATTTACAGTATTCAGTGACTCAAAAGGATTTATTCTAAATGATTCCTATTGTATTCAAAATGATTAGCTCAGTAGCTACTATAAATGTTTTAGTAACTACTATAATTTATTTGACACCTTAAATTATTCAGTAACCACTATATTTTATTGCACATCTCTGATGGAAAAAGTTTTTGAGCAACAGCTATGAATTATTTAATAATAACTATTAAGTATTTAATGACATTCAAAAATATTTATTCAAAATGAATGAAAGTGTACTTTATTCTTAAAAATGTATATATTTTCATAAATGATATAAACTACAATTTATTCAGTAAGTCCTCTAATTCTTACAGTAACGTCAGTGATTTTTTTTGTTTTTAAGTCATAACTATACATTTTTCAGACTTATCATATTTAAAATATTAACATTAACAATAACATAATGTAGCAACAAGTACTGTTTAACAAAACTTTTTTCAAGTCTTCCGTTTTATTCTGCATAGTACTGACATTGGAAAAATCAACTCAAACTGGTCAACTGATCTGTAAGTGAAAGTGCTCTGAAAGTTTCAGCTCCTGAATGAGGTTGTGAAACCTTTCGTGTTGTAGTGACCTTTCAAGAATAACAATAGCAAGAACCAACAGAACCATTTGCTATTTTGTGAGGAGTTAGTTGAAGTCAATCTGCCCAACAATTTCTTTCATGTTCATGTTTATTCTATTCATGTCCATTAACATTTCTTTCTACTGTGACTAAACAAGCTGTGTGTGCATTAAGTAACAGAGGTACTGCAAGTGTTTTGTACCTCAAAGGTACAATGTTGGGCTTTTGCTACATACTAGTACCTTCACTGGTACAAAAATACATAGTTATGGAAAAGGAACGGTACGTTTCTTACCTTAATTAATTACTTCAATGTAATGTAGCAGAATGCATTCAAATATTTGTATGAGTATGAGCAGTTTAAGAGACACAGGAATGCCTCTTTGAATATGTGCAAACATTACCGTTTGTGCTGCCAGCCATGGTTTGTGTGTTGGAATTGTCATGAATGTGGGCCTGTCATGACTGGCTCAGTGCACTGTTTAGTTGCTTAGCATCTTGTGTCCTCCTTGTTTGTAAATGCAACCCCTGTTCTGTAGGAGGCAGCGCATGTTTGGCTGTTATTGATGCTCAGACGGCTGGCTGAATGGCCCCACAGCTAATCTGCGTTGTTATTGGTGAGGGGCCACTGAACACGCATGCAGCATATGGTTGGCTGGGAAAGTGTTTTTTGCGCCACTTTGTAGCGCACCACAGTTTTTGTAGTGTGTGACTGCGTCGGGATAATGAGCCGAGCTGGCCAGCCAGCCGCTCACACAAAACACACTCATTTACACGTGTGAAATATCTCTCTAGTCACTTTGTGTGTGCGTGTGTGTGTGCGTGTGTGTGTGTGTGTGTGTGTGTGTGTGTGTGTGTGTGTGTGTGTATCCATGTACCGACAGAGTAGAAATTGCTGTAATGGAATTTACATCAGTAGCCAGAGCCCAGCACTAAATTAGTCTGACAAAAATCAAGGCATGCGATCGCCAGCTTTTGTGTATAAATCAATGAAGCAACTGTAGAGAACAATATGTTTGAAAAATTACTTCAATTTTTAAGAAAGGAAAGGGAAATGAGAGAGATCTTTCTCCTAAGTCTCTGCTTAATACCATTTGAGACTCACAATAGCACCCCCCTCCAGCCCCCAACATCACCCCCCTCTCTCTCCCTCCACAGTAAATCCTTGTGCTGGGAATTACACATCGAGCCAGCATAATTAACACATTAAATAAAACAGCCATGCATCAATGGGAGGTCTAAAGGTGGGGCAGTGAATTATTGTTTAAATTAAGGAAATACCCAATCTTTTCAACAGGCCATAATTTGCACAGCCTGTCCCTATGTTGTGCAGCACTAATCAGGGTTACACACTCGGCTGCTAAATTTCATAATCGGCTCAGGAGTGACTGGGTTTCCCCCTGTCATCTGCTGCCTGGCCACGTCAGTCGCTGCCAGAGAGAGGTGCACACACACACACACACACAATTGCCATATGTATGTATTGAAACACACTGTTAATAACAATCAGTGAGACATTCCAGTAAATGTAATGTGTGTACCTGTACTATACCCATGTCATCAAAAATGTATCACTGCTGTCCAAGAAAAGTTCCAATTCCAAAAATTCCATGCAGTTTTTTTATTTACATGTTCTTATTGTTTATTTTTCTACGTAATGCTTAATTATTTTATGATGAGTAGAGCATTAGAAATGCTCCAAAATTACTATAAGGTATGTAAATATTATTAAGGTATTTACTGTCTCATGTAATGTTACCGTTTAATGTTGGACAGTGTAAGTATTGTATAATATTGTGCTTATATTGTATAGTAGTGTTTACTTATATTGTATGGAATTGTTTACTTAGTTTATGTCTTTGAGACTAGCAGTGGCAAGCACCCTGTCAGTGTCAGTGTCAGCATTCGCCTCCCAGAATCATTTATGGTCTTAAACATGTTAAAACAATTACATTTCATTATCACTCCTCCAGTCCAGTTACTGACATTGTTTACTAGGCAATCTGATTTTGTCATGGTTTCATATAATAAGCAGTCTGGTCTCAAGAGGAATTCAGACTTAAGGACCATTTCAGAATTCATATAATGTGTACGTTTTAGACACAGTACAGACACAGAAATCAAATGATTTCAACAGAGAATGTTGTAAAGCAACCAGTGTAATTTCATTACCTGAACCCACAAATCAACCTAATCCCAAATTTAACCTAATCATTACCCTAATCCTAACCTTAAACATAACCATAACTTAAATTTAACCTAAACCTTACTCTAATCCCAACCCTAACCTTAAGTTTAACCATAACCTAACTCTTACTCTTACCCTAAACATAACCTGAACCATAACCTTAATTTAACCAAAATTAAACTCTTAAACTCAACCTAAATGTTACCCTACCCTTAACCATAATCAAAACTTTATCAACTCTACCCTAACTCTACCCTTACCCATAACCATAGTAAAATGTGAATTTCTTACTGTTTCTGCCTGAATTTCATTTAATCTATAAATTGTGATATATGTAAGAAATATTTGAAATAGGATCATGCAAATGTTACATATTTCTAGGGGTATACACTTTATGGATTTTGCAGTTTTCTAATAACAATGCTTTATTTGAATTTGTACTTTGTCATTTGATGGGTTTCATGCTGATTCAAACTGTTGCAAATATAAAATACTTCACTTTACATGCAAAATCAAATGCATGACAAAATAGACAAACATATTGATATGATTATATACCGCAAGAAATATGTAAAATAACATGTGATAATGTTTAAACTTTACAAAAAGATGGTTTATAGACATTGACATTTAACAATACTTTTAAATATAATGTACT
>CM067507.1:19254101-19311601 GCA_034509495.1 Acestrorhynchus altus
ATCAAACCAGAGAGCATGAGTGATGTAAGCCATCCAAAAAATAAATTAATGCAAAAAAAGAAAAAGAAAGAAAAACAGAAAAATAGCATGGCGACAAGAGAGGAAGAAAAAGTAGTGCTGCTCCATTATCATAATGTTTGTGTATGCAGAGCGGCAGATGCCCGGCAGAGAGATTCCTAAATGAAGGTTTTGACCTTGGATGAGCCCTCGCTTAGTTCATTAGTGACCCACCACTTATCTGCTATAGCACTGGCCAGAAGCCCATGCACTTTCTGTGGCCAGTGTGGACCACAGAAAATGGCCATCGTTTAAATTAGCAATGGGCAATTCCTCTTACTTCTATTCTCTTCCTTTTGAAAAACACACACACACACACACACACACACACACACACACACACACACACACACACACACACAACACACTGACCTATTGGTTAGAAAAACAGGGATAATGCCAGGTTAACTATCTCATACAGACTGACCCTTGTGTGTGCAGGTCTAACCTGAGAGAGTGTGTGTGTGTGTGTGTATGTGTTAACTGTTTGAGAGGGTAAATAAATGAATAAATCAGTAAAGGAGGCGGAGGGCAGTGTGTGATGCGATAGTGTCCAAGCGGATGACAGATCTAAAGAATGAATATTGATCTGAAGTGGCACTTGCACAGGGCGACTGGTGGGAGGTCAGTCTGTGTAATTAGAGTGCTGGAAAAGTGTCCCCTAAAAAAGCTCCAATTCTTTAGACACACATGAGAGTGTTTGTATATCTCTGTTTGTGTGTGTGTGTGTGTGTGTGTGTGTGTGTGTGTGTGTGTGTGTGTGTGTGTGTGTGTGTGTGTGTGTTTGTGTGTGTGTGTTCACTTATTCTTACTTTGATTATGTTCATGGGATTTTGTAGAGGAGAGTGGGAACAATAATATTTTGTTATAAAAGATTTACAGTAAATACAATATTTTAGGAAGTAGATTGTTTCTAATTGTTTAGACTATCGCAATTCTGCTACAAATGACAACTTTATTAACTCTTAGAATCCACACTTTGCAGGCAGTTACATGCTGTTATCATAACAAACTACAACACTTACCCTATCTAACCTAATTCGCTAATTTCTAACTGCATTAAATCACAGGTTAAATGTCATAGGAGCTTTCCATTGCATGTTTACTGCTCTGTCCACGAATACATACTAAACCTGCGTGCAGACTCTGACTAATCAGTAAGAAGGGGCAGGGCTAATTATGTCACTGACCCAGATATTGAGTTATAGAGCAAAGTGAGAAAGGAGGGGCTGTTTGCTCTCTTCTTTTGTCCTGAGAAGGGGTAAGACTAATACATACATAAATAACAAAACTAATAAAGACATTTATTAGCATTTATTAACAAATAGTAAAAGATAGTATGAAGGTAAATATATAACTTACCTCATGCTAAGTCTGTAACAGATAGTGGGGTTAGTTGTTATAAAGTTTGGTAAAATAATGCAGATACATTTTTTTTACATGCTGTTTTGAAAATTTCAACATAAATACATACAGTTATTGTCAGTGTCTTACATAATCAGTTTCTCTGTTTTGGCCATTTTTGACATAATGTGACTCGTGCATTTGTTTTTTACATTGTTGTCTTAAAGGATGGACTAATAGAGACCCTCCAAAATGATCAGATTTTCCAAAAGAAGAAGAAGAAAAAGAAAGAAAAGTCCTAAAAGAAGATTAGGAGAACCAATGCAAACAAATTAAACAAAATGATGGACACTGTAATTTATTAATTGAAGAAAATGTAGTACATACATTTACATATTCAGTATTCCATATCAGGGAGTGGCAAAATATGTAAACCTTAGCAGTCAGCAGTGACCTCCACTTTGCAATGTTGCCAGGCACACCATTGTTGTTCAGTGTACTCCTGATGGTGGACTCATGAACATTAACATTAGACAATGTAAGAAAATATTTCATTACCTCATTCATATATTGATAGTTTACAACTATCTTATTACAGTTTCACAATGGTGTTATAATGTCACAGTGTTGATTTTTCCAGCACCAGTGGATTTTAATTTTTGTTTTATCTTTCTGGACTGGGTTCACTTTTTAAAAATGTCTATATGTCAGTCTGTCTGTCTGTGTGTTACTAGTTTTACTGGTGGACAACACAGGCCTGATTTCGTTCTTGTCGTAGCTTCCCCTATCTTACTCTCTATGACCCACACCTCCACACATCTTTAGGACTACTTTCTGTGGGACTGTCCCCCACATTACACAAACACACACACACACACACACACACACACACATACACACACACACACACACACACACACACAGTAGGGCTGTTACCGCCTGGGGACATCTCATGGTAAGGTGAACTTGAAATGAACCCACTCCAAACATAAATAACGTCTCTCATCTTTCCTTTATTCTTGCTTCCCTCTCTTCTCTTCTTCTGCTCCCTCTGTACCTCTACCTTTAGTGCCCCACTGTAGTCTTACACAAGTAGCCTTCACACACACACACACACACACACACACACACACACACACACACACACACACACCCCTTTTGGTGGACACACACAGAGGCTTTGGGAGATACGGTATTTCAACTGACTTCTGTGCAACTGGACCTAAATGCTACCCTAAACTTATCCACCCAACGAGGACTTCTTTAAAAAAATCAATCAATAAATATCAAGGTAAATAAATTTATAAATAAATAAATAATCGTATGCAATAATGTTTCTGGTGAAATCTAGAATGCTTCCCAAATATTTGTGGAAGCCCTTCTAATGAATGCATTTATCTACTTTAAGTTACACTCATTGCTGACACAGATGTGTAAATGCATACCCTGTTTAGTCCCTGTAGAGATGTTCTGCCAAAAGAATAAGACTATTTGGAGCAGATAAGCAAGAACCTATTGCCCCTTTAATGGTGCTAGGTGTGGACTAATGCAGTATAAAGCCTCCCAACATGCTGTGGAGCACTGTAACTGTGTTTTCTGGAATGATGGTGCCTTATCTAATAATTTGTGATGAATTCTGAGGTTTTGTGACAGATCAAGTAAAAAATAACTGTTGGGTGAAGCCATTTTTGGAGAAAATAGTGTAACACCATACACTCCTACACATTGTGAGGTTAGGGTTGGGTTGTCACAAATGGCATTAGCAGCATTCCACAAAGTACAAGAATATTTTGAAAGCAAATATTGAACTATCATTTAAAAGCCTGAAGTTGAAAAGGGGTGGTTTCTACAACAGGATAATGATCTAAACACATTTCATACCACTTAACCATGAACTAGAAGAGACACAAACTGAAGCTTTCTGAATGGTCCTCACAGTTCTCTGATGTAATGTTAACAAGTTGTGCAGCAAGACGACCCATGCATATCTCAAAAAGCTGGGAAAATATTCCAACTACAAAAATTTAAATTTACCCCTCACAGAAATTTGTAAAGCTTTGATTTCTGCCAAAGGGGATGATATTAAGTCAAACTTACTATTTTTTATGTTATAAAAGACAAAGAAAGTGTGCACTGGGATTTGCTGAAGCTATTGTGCTGTATTTTTTACTGTTTACTACTTCTCAATGAAAAATAATACCAAAATATGACCAAGAGTACCCAAACCTTTACATCAACTATATATGTATGGAAAATGCCAAGCCTTTATTTCTTCAAAAACTCTTTTCCTTTGTTTCTCCATTCCTACACTGAGCTGTCTCCTCCATGCTAACCTCTAGCCGTGTAGCTAATGATGAAGCCTGGCTCTTTACCCCTCTTTATCCCTCCATCCCCCAGCACACGGGTCCTGTTAACACACAACGCAGTTATTGATAGGCCATTGCCATTAGCCGTGTTTACCTGTCAGCTGGCACTGTGCTAATGAGAGAGCTTTGGGAGGAATAATGAGGAGGCATCTAACGACTAATGGATGTTTACAGCCTCTCTCTCTCTCTCTCTCTCTCTCTCTCTCTCTCTCTCTCTCTCTTCCTTTCTCTTTCTAGGTGCTAAATGCTAACGCTAAGGCCATGGCCACCTCTGATGGAGGTGCGTCGGGTAATTGGTAGCATGATTCAGGCTCAGACTGCCACAATTATCCAGGGAGCTGGACAAAGAGAGAGAGAGAGAGAGAGAGAGAGAGAGAGAGAGAGAGAGAGAGAGAGAGAGAGAGAGAAGGAGGAGTGTAATCGATAACTGGAGGATCGGGGCAGACCATGGTTGAGGGTATGCAGAAAGTCAGAAGTGTGTGTGTGTGTGTGTGTGTGTGCTCATTTTGCAATTTTGTACTGTTTTAGGACTCAGGGTTTCCATAATGAAAATTTTAATGTTTCTTAAAGTGTAATGAGTAGACTCTTATATACAGTGCATCCGGAAAGTATTCACTGTCCTTCAGCCTTATTCTAAAATATATTAAATAAAAAAATCTACACACAATACCCCACAATGACAAAGTGAGAAATGTTTGTTTGAAATCTGTGCAAATGATTTAATAATAAAACACCAAAATTGAGATCCGGTGCATCTTGTTCCCTTTGATCATCCTTCAGATGTTTCTACAGCTTGATTTTACAGCTGTGGTACATTCAGTTGAGTGAACATGATTTGGAAAAGCCCACACCTGTTTAGTTCCCATAGTAAACAGTACATGTCAGAGCACAAACCAACCCATGAAGTCTAAGGAATTGTCTTTAGACCTCCAAGACAGGATTGTATCGAGAACAGAAATGCAGGAGTCCTGCTGCATTGAAGGTCCAAATGAGCACAATGGCCTTCTGGAAGAACTTTGAACCATTAGGACTCTTCCTAGAGCTGGCCACCCAGCCAAACTGAATGGTTGTAGTAGAAGGGCCTTAGTCAAATAGGGTGACCAACTGGCTCCAACATTGCTATGTAGAGAGAGGAGAACCTTACAGAAGAACAATCATTTTCTGCAGCACTCCACCAATCAGGCATGTATAGTAGAGTGGCCAGACGGAAGCCACTCCTCAGTAAAAGGCACATGACAGTGTTTAGTGTTTGCCAAAGGCACCTAAAGGATTATGAGAAACAAAAAGATTGAACTTTCTGTACTGAATTCCAAAAGTGCTTCAACAAAGTATCAGCAAAGGCTGTGAATACTTATCTGCATGTACAGGGAGTATGGGGACACCTGCTGATACTGGGGTGTAGGTATTGAATGTAGTTTTACAAAAAATTAGTATGAAATGAATAATCAACAATGCTTACTTCATCTGAGGTCATAATGTTTTAGCACCTCGTATATAAAGTTATAAAAAGAAATATCTGCAAAAACATATAATCCAGAACACATAGTTATAGACCATACTCTCCCTAATCTGATCTACTGAATGCAACAGAACCTAAAATTATTCCAGCAGATCTGATTCAGTTCATTCTATTCCTATAAACTTTTTGTAATTCTCTGTCTCATGACATTCTCTCACACTCCGTTCAAATAGGCAGTACTGACCCTGCTTCCTTCTCCACAGTAGAAGCCAATAGATGGAGAACCCTGAGGAGCACTGTAGACTCATGCTGGTTGGACCTTATCGCTTGGGCACTCAGTCTCCACGCTAATTAAAACAACCCCTCCTCAATGGGAGAATTGGGAGGTACAATTACGGTGCAGGCCTCCGGAGCCTCATCGGATCTCTATTAAAGGAGAGCGTTCATTGTAATGATGCCAGGGTTTAATTACTTCCACGCGGCGGCCGCTGTAAAACACGCTGATAAATGGGCCGACACACTCACGCATCATTATCCCCCCCTCCACACCCTCCCATGCAGCGGCCTTGTTAGTGCGATTATGAGCTGAGGAGGAGGAGAAAGAAGCTACCTTAATATCAAGCTGAACTCATACTGAGGAAACAGGGTAAGGAGGCAGGTGCCTCAGCATTTTACTACAACAGATTATACAGCAAAGACCTCACATAGGAATTTGACAGAAAGTTTGGAGCCACACAAAAACATATGTGTGTCTGCACACCCTGAAAACCACACACACATATATGCACCTACACAAAAACACAATGTCTGTGGTGTATGTGCAAAAACAAGCATTGGAGGAAGTCATGCTCATGCACACGCTTACCCCACACTGCAGCAGCAGATAAACAAATGTACATATTCATAGTCATTAATTATGAGTTTTTTGTGGATGCCCACTGGTAGGCTCGTTCTGATTAATCTTGTACCCCCGTTCTTCCCCCACACTTATTAAAGTGCTGAAGCAAATATCTTGCATGCAATAAATCCCACACAGAACATGATTAATCAAAGGTGTTGAACAGAGGGCTCTGGCAGGTGGAGTTACAGTGTTAAATCACCTGCAGGGCTGGATGAATGGTCCTATGCTAGAGCTATGAAGTAAGGATGGCTCTGTGGCATAAAAGACTGAAGCACTGTAGATTGGGTTTAGCTTCAAGGAGCCCTCTAAAGTCAATGTGTCGGGACCCTGCACACAACAGAAGGGGGGGTCATTGATTCTACAACAAAGCCTGGGCCAGGAGGGTCAGCAGGATTCTAGGTGGATTGACTCAGAGCAAACCTGGGGATTGTCCTGTCTTTTGATTCCCCCCCCTCTCTGTCCGGAAGGCAAGTTCCCTTTTTTGTATTTGTATTTTTGCTTATTATCAATTGGAGATTGGTGGCCATGAAAACGGACTGCTTTTATAAAAATGTAATAGGCTCTCCTTTAATAATAATAATTATATATATATATATATATATATATATATATATATATATATATATATATATATATATACTTGCTTGAATGAAATTGTCCCCTTTGTAGATTCTCTAACACTCACATTTGGCTGCTTTTAAAGCACAATTAGCCCAAATAAATATCCTAGCTACAGAAATAACATTTTTCATCCAATGTTAATTTTAGCGTAGCAGGTCTTCACATATTTACGCATAACTGAATCATTCTTAATTTTCTACACCACTTCTCACTTTTTCTCATCTCTCACTGGCTGTGACAAAATTTATTTGATGGGCAGCTTAATAGCCGTAGTCATTTGACAGGCTAATTCACGTTTCTGATGCGTTTAGACACATCCCAGCTTTTGAGTGATGGGAAATGTCATAGCCACAGAGCTACAAGAGCCACTCCGAACAATGATTTACTTACCAGAGCGTGCTAAATGTGCATCGATATCCTCTGAATATTTAATCACATGCTAATTACTGATTACCTAAGACAAACTGTTTTTAAACCACTTATGGGGAAATGTGTATGTGTAAGTGCAATTGTAAGGAACATTTTAAAAGTCTAAAGAACCACTTCACTCAGACCAGTTTTCCATAGGAGAAATGTAAAGCCACCTAGCCCACATTCTACCAATGTGACACCCACAAGAAACCAATGGCCTAAACATTAGGAGATTTTACAGGTTATATTAGTCCCATGGCTACACAAACTGCCAAAGCTGTTCAATATTCAGAATAAATTCTTATGTGAAGCTGAAATTTGTTTTGTTTTTGCCCACCCTGAATTCAAAGTATCCATTCCACCTCAATTTGTGCAGCAGATTATTCCCCGTCTGATTAGCTGATATAATTCCAGGTCTCAAATCACACAGTGTACTATTAACTTACCTATCTAACAGTGTCTGAGTTCAGTGTGGGTTGTACACACAAAAAAAACAACAACAAATAAAGAAACAGTGTGAAAGTTCCAGCATTTTCATTTATGATGACTACAATAACCTATTAAATATAATTTATTATAATTTAATAGTTTGTGAATATGAAAAGAACACATTTGTGTGTTCATTAGCCTAAAATACATGATATGTTCAAATGTTTGTGGACACCACTTGTATAGTGAAGGTATTCAGCTGTTTTATATTGCACTCATTAGTCACAGCGATGTGCAAATTCAGACACAGCTTGTTTAGTCCTTGTAGAGAAGTATTATCAATAGAATAGGAGCAGAGAACTTTGAACCGATTATCACCATGCTGGAGGGGCTAGAGGGTCTAATGTCCCCCATCATTGAGCTATGGAGCAGTGGAACTATATTCACTAGAATGATGGAGCTCAATCTAGTACTTCTGTGATGAGCTGGGGAGTTGGGGATGGGGTGGAGTGGTGATTATCGAATATCCTATACATGATTAAAGCTCTTGAAACTGAATGCAATCAAATCTGTACAGCAATATATGACAGATGTTTTTGTGTAAGAATCAGACAACACAAATCACTGTGCATAAAACATGTTGAAATTGTCATTTTTAACAAATTAAACTTTAACACAAAGTATTTAAATCCTGAATTTCATGGGCAGTTACATGCTGTTTTCTTGGCTTCACATCTCAGGATCAGAGTAACTTACAGACATGATCCACATATCATAACAAACTAAAAGACATACTCAGTCAAACCAATTATGTGTAATTAAGCTTCAAAAAGTCAATAATTTCAAAATTCACTCATTTATAACTGATTTTAATTCCAGTTTAAAGGTCAAAGGATCCTTCCAGTGCATGTTTACTGCTCTGCGATGAGTTTCCCAAAAGCTTTGTGATGCAATGTTCTTTGATAATTAGTATTTAAGATCATTCATTAAGTAAAGTGTGTTTCCCAAAGCCATGAATAACTAAAGTACTTTGTGAACTTGTGAACTAGGAATCTGACCTACTCATTATTCACAAAGTATGTCTTGAAGTTGAGGCTGCCATTTCTGGGGGAGGGGGTCAGCATGTTTTACAAATAACAGTATTTTATAATAAGAGGATGAAAAAATAATAACAATAATAAAAAAATAGAATAATTATTAATAACAAAAATGTTCTTATTGCTGTTATTGATTATATTATTTAATATATTTGTCAGTTCACTTCAACCACATATCAATTAATTGATAGTCTATAGTCTGTATCTGATCAGGCACATTATGAATCAATCAATCAAATTTGCATGCAAATTAGTATAATATATAACTAACCCAGAAAACTGGTGGTTGTAAGAACTCAAACCTCTGGTTCTATATCACAGGTGGATTCCTGCAGACAGTTGTTGATGCCCACATTCAGCAAGGCTGATGTCTTTAAGTGCAGGCTTTCTGTCACCAAAGCTTTACTGCACTGCATGTGTCTATAAAATAGTCCAGGTTTACAAGAAAATTTCCATGCTATTGGAAATCTCTCTGGGGTGGTAGGTGTAGTGGATGTGGTGCTTATTTTTGCTCTCCTGAATCCTTTCTGTACAGGTTATGTGGAACCACCAAGGACTCTTTACTGACACGTCCTGGCAGTCCAACTTTGGATGATTCTGCTAGAAAAGGATGTTATGTTTGCTGGCTGAAAGCAGGTATCCTCTCTGTGTGTATTTGCTCCTTTGCTGAACCCCAGAACCCCATTGGGCGTTAACACCACTGGACATGCAGCATTGTGGAGTGTAGCAATCTAGATGTCCCAAAGATGTGCAACATTGCAGTGGAGGCTGATGTTCGTCTTCCTCATGATACAAAGGAAAGTCACAAATCAACCTGCATACAAACTCTGACAGAGCAGCAAGGGGGGTTGAAAAGGAATAATACTGATACATACATAAATAACAAAAATATTATGATTAGATTATAATAATATTATGTTAGATTTCCTTTTTTTTTATTTGGACCACTGTCAAGTATTTTGAAGATTATCCTTCAATCTAATAATAAGAAATATAATTGTATTTTCAGCTCAAAGTCCTTGGATATATATATATATATATATATATATATATATATATATATATATATATATATAATATATATATATATATATATGTGAATATGCAACAATGTGTGTGTGTGTGTGTGTGTGTGTGTGTGTGTGTGTGTGTGTGTGTGTGTGTGTGTGTGTGGCCAAGAATTTTCACTCTTCAGAGTAGTAACAAACTCACCTGTTCCCTTTCAGGACATGCTTCAAGCTAAGTGTTATACACTATCAGCCATCTCCCAGCATAAACTTGTGCAGTTTCAAGCTAGTGCAGGCAGGCCCTTGCTGCCCTGTGGGTTCTTGCGGAGAGCTGAGGGAACAGGCCCTCCATATACATCCAGCCAGTGCATCACAAATGCTGTGCTCCCTGGCTGCCACCTCAAACCTTTCCAGTTTGAACAGCGTCTGGTCACGTAGCAACACAGAGCAAATGGGTTTCAGGTGGGATATGTATGTGTGCATGTTTTAGCATGTGTTTTTTATGGGGGTGAGGGTGAGTGTGTTTGTGTTTTACTGCATGCAGTATGCTTTGTGAATTTGTGTGTTTATATATTGTGGTGAGGTAGGAATTAGATGACATGACTAGGATGCACAGCATTCTCAGGCGGATCTAAGAGGGTGCACCCTGGACTCCTAGTTGAAAAGAGGAAGGGAGGGTTGTTTGGTTGCATCAGTATTGTGGTGCGGAGGTTAACATAAAACTCCTGTGATGATGTGTGTGCCCTTCAAGGTGTTCTTTGTGGTTCAGCCACTTCTGTCAGAAGTTGGGCGAGTCATTTCGCCTCTGCTATTCATATGTGACTACTCTGAAGGCATTGCTGAGCACAAGGGCCCAGTAATGTTAATGGGGTGAGTCAAAAGCCTGCCCTCTTTACTGACCAGTGTTCTGGAGTCTGGGTTAGTCAGAACGGGGTGAGGTAATGAAACAAAGTAGCTTGTATCATGGCAGAGAGGCATTATGCAGAAGAAACAAGGAGAAGAAATGCAAAGACAGGGGTGTATGTGCTGGTTTCAAGCAACTTTGAGTGGGACATTTTTTGTCTGTGAGCATGAATGGCCCAACAAATGTGATGTCTTGATTCTTATTTAACTGTATTCACAGCATCAAGTTTTCATTCTGAGCTTTGCCCAAGAATAATCTGTTCAAACTACACTGCCACCAAGCATTACCAAATAACACTCCTTATTCTCAAAGGCAGCACCTCCTAAATTAGTTTATATGGTGCAATGTCAGAACGGTTGTCATGATTCAGAAACAAAATTAACGTAGACTTTAAGGAGCCTAATTAACTGCACAACATTATGTTTAAATACCACATTAACATGTGCATTTTCTCAATGGTTGAATGGGTCTTGACTGTCATAGCATCAATTGCTAGACATGCCAGAACTGTGTGGCATAATATTTAGTTTTACATTTCAGAGATAAACTTGTGAACCTTTTTAAAGCATCTCAAAATTGGATGAGGTTCTTTACCAATTTTAAGGTTATTCACATAGGTTTAAAAAATCAATACAATCAAAAAAATTTTTCTGCAACATTTCTATGATGCTATTTTCCCTTAACATTATTTTTGTGAACAGAGTAGACATGTCACTATCTTAGTTCCACTGCAGTATTTTTTTAGAAAAAACATCAAACTATAAAGCATAAAATCACACATTAATGAATAAAGCAAATTAATTGTAGTACTTGTTAACACTTTATTTTACAGTGCTTTTAACAACAATTTAACAATTAATTAACTACTTAATGTGTAGATTTATGGTCCAGAATATACATGCCTAATAAATCCTGGCATGTAATGTAATAACTTTAGTGTACTTTCATTTGTGAATTTCAAAACCTGTAGCAAGTCCTGTTCATAAGAAGAATATCCTAAGAAATTCAGTCTCGGGTCTCTGAGTGTCAGAGCTGAGAGGTCTAATGTACTAGCACTATGATCAGAGGACGTAGGTTTGAATCCTGGGTTGTGCTGCTTGCCATCAGCAGACAGATGTCTTTTGGTCCAGCTTCCTCTTCACCACAACAGACTGGCTCAGAGTCTGCAACTCTGCAGACACTGCACTGATCTGCCTGTCAACCTTCCCAATCTTCCCCTCACTTGTGAACAAAAATCCCGGTATTTGAAATCCTCCACTTGAGGCAGGAACTCAGTCTCAACCCGGAGAGGGCATTCCACCCTTTTTGGACTGAATACCATGGTCTAAGATTTTGAGGCGTTGCACTCTCAGCTGCAAACTGTTCCAGCAAGAGCTGTAGGTCCCCAGCCAATAGACAACAGGAAGACATCTGCAGAAGCAGGCATAATCACGAGGCCCTTTGTCTGTGCCGAGAAATTCTGTCCCAGCCACCAAGCTATGCTATGGAAGACATGCTGGTGGAATTGAGAAGATCCTCAAAGTATTCCTTACACTGGCTCTGAGTGTCCACAACTGGTCAACAGCGCCCCATACCCACCATATACATTGTTGATCTGGAACTTTTTTCCTAGTCCTGTACCACCTGAGAGTTTGCCAGAGCTTACCGAAAGTCAGTGTCCATAGCCTCAGCAGTTTTGCTTCTGCAAAGCTGAAGCTGTATTTCACCTGCCTTCAATACGGCTAACTGCCTCAGGAGTCCCACAAGCCAACCAGGCTCGATAGGGCGCTCTTCAGGTTGACAGCCTCTGTCCACCATCACTTTCGGGATTTGCCACCTGGTGGCTGCCGACAGCAACAAATACATCTGAAATTCCTGCCCACCCCTCACTTAAGTGGGGAACCAAAGGAGCATGGTCCATTCGGACTCAGTGTTCCCTGCCTCACTAGGGTATCCCGATGCCAAGTGCACTTATGAACACCCTTGTGTTTGAAACATGGTGTTCTTTATGGATAAACTGTACTGAGCACAGAAATCCAGCCAAAACAACCTCAGGTTCAGATCAGATGCGTGCATCTCAGTACTGTCAGGTTGCCTGTCTTCAACACATGACAATTTAAATCCTTCCACTTCAGTATGGAATATAGTCCAACCCTTCTTGAGGATATTGGTTCCAGAGCCCACACTGTGTGTTGAGGTGAAACCAACTGTCTAGTTTGTAATGTTCAACCTCATGCACCAGTTATAGCTCCTTTCCCACCAGAGAGATAGCCATGTACATGTCCCACAGACCAGTTTCAGTGGCAGAGGATCAGGTGCGCCTACATGCCTTTGCAACTACCTGATCCACCCCCATTACTACCCCTGCCATGGGTGGAGGACCCATGGGAAAGGGAGCCCATGTTGCTCCTTTGGGCCGGGTGGGGAGGGGGTGGGGGTGTAATAATGACATTGTGTGCCACAGTGAATGGAAGCACTGTAAAATGTTGTTATGTGTTCCTCAAATAAATTCCTTCTTGCTGCCAAACAACACAGATTGTAATATCCAGATCAATTTAAAACCAAAGGTAAAGAAGGAGAAAATTAAACAGGCAAAACAATTAGGAAATACAAAATACATTAACTTAATTTAGCTCTTTGGTACAGCAAATTTTTGAGTCCACCTAAATCTTACTGGGAGCATGTTGAACCTGATTGTGTCTTCTACTAAATGTAGAGGTATGCTAGACTAAGTAAACCCACTAAACGTCACTGAATGTTTCAGTTCTCATTCTTAGAGTAAGTATAGAAAGTATAGAAAAAATAAAATTTCTAATATAGAAAAATAAACTAGAACTAGAAAAACAATACTAACTGACCATTGTGCAAATAGCGATTAATAAAATAAATAAATAATATTTTAAACAGCAGCATATAATTTGTTTGCAGCAGGTACAGGTACAATGACTAACAAATAGTTACATCTATAATGAAGAACATAGAATACAGATCTGCTAGACAGATGTAAAATAAATATAAGTAAATAAATTAATTAACATTGCCATAAGAAATACAAATAATGCATTGCTTCTTATTAATGTTAAAGAGTTAAAGTGGAGGAGGCAGGAGTCATCAGCAACCTGAAAGTGAATTTTAACTTCAAAGCTCTCTGACTGAAACACTGGAATAAACAGTAGGGTGCTCTACTGGTTCAAACCAAGTAATGTTGGCCTCACATATACAGAGGATCTATATGGAACTTCAGACCTATCTGTCTGCATGTGTATGTTTTGTCTAGCCTTTCTGAGCCACATAGATCCTACACAACATTGTTTCTTCATCTCTCTGGTATCCTGTGGAGGCTACATGGGCGTTCAGTGGCACAGCCAATATGGGTCTTCTGTTTCCCCTCCTAAAGTAGCATGGGGTTTTGAGAAAGAAGAGCTCAGGGTGTCAGTAGCTACACTAAGCCTTGTGGTATGTCGCATTGCCTTTGAGCTTTGAGGGCCTTTTCACTTTCATTCCCAGCCAAACATGCATGCCTCTGCAGCCTGTGTTAGCACACAAGCTAACACCTTAGAGTTGTTTTACAATGGTGGGGAAGTCTTTGCGGGGGACTTAGCGCGAGGCTGTGTGTGTGCCTTGTTGAATGCCTGTCCTGTCCCAGTCTTGCAGGAGGAGGCTGCTAGCAATGGCTCCCATTCAAAGCTAGTAGGCGCTTCCTCCACTAGCTACTGGTACTGCACATCCTGGGGGTGGTGGTATGAAGTGTTAGAGGTTTGGGGAAAAGGGGTGGATTGGCCTATCTGCTCTGCTCATCTTCAACTGTTCTTCCTCTACCTACCCTACTTACCTCCTTCCTCTCGTCTGTGGCCCCGTGTAACATGTTTTACTAATTCTCCAGCAGGCACAGTAGTGTGACACCCATGAGGTCAGATGGGCGCCCTTCAGAGCAAGGCGTGGCGGCTGCAGTGGGGAGACGGAGGAGTGTGAGAGCAGGCGAAACATGAAAAAAGAAAGGATTTACAGCAACAAGTAAACAGGGAGCAGAAATGAAGACAACTGGACAAAGGGAAAACAATGTGTGATGTTTAGTTGAGCTGATTTGAGACATTGAAGGAGGGAAGAGAACGAGCCTTGAGGAAAAAAGAGGAAAAGCCATGGAAAGGAGAAGGCCTGTTGAGGGCAAAAATGAGGCCATATAGAGAATAGGTGGTGGTGAGGCGATTGTTGCCCTCCAGTGGCCATGTATCCTTCAGCCATGCGTCTCCCAGCGTGAAATGGCGCACTAAGCATGGTGGGGCAACCAGGATGGACTGGAGATTAACCTGCTGGCAGGGTGGCTGTGATCTCTACAGAGTTCTGTGGACAGGCCACCTGTCAATCCAGTGGCCTCACGCCACCTCAGAGCTCCGAAAGCAAGCACCACGCCACACACAGCTGCAAATCCTTCTCCCGCAGAGAATCGTGTGCTGTGCTCACTTCACTCTCTCAGTCTACTCTTTCTGAATCTAGCTCTACATAAACCTCCAGTGCCCTGGCTGTTCGCTGGAGTTTGAATCTTAGTTTACAGCCAGTACCACCAACTTCAATCTCCACATTTTGTTTACACTGTTTGCGGTATAGATTTATATACAGACATGTGTTATATATTTATATATAAATACATGTGTACATTTGCACTCTTGTGAGCAAGAGGCTTGTGCATGTGTGCTTGTGCATGCGTCATCATCTCTCTCCTTTTTCCACACTTTGATGTATCTTTGTGCTGTCCTTAAGACCAAGCACTTGCGCACGCTTTCATTCCCCAGTCAATATCTATTGAGCCACTCATGAAAGGGAAATGACAGTTACTTCATAACTTCCCTGGTTGATCAATAACACCTGCTAGGTCCAATTCCAGTCCAATTCCCCCTCACTGACAACATGGGCCTAACCACTCATTGTTTGCACTCATGATCCAGTTCTGCTGATCGTGGTGAGATTTCAAAAATCCAGCAAATGGATAATGACAGGAGCTTTTTATTTAAGTTTTACGGTGTAAAGTTGAAGGGTTGTGGATGCGATAAGATTTAGGGATTTGCTGGTGCTGTGATTTTGTTGGCTGTGGGCTGGTGTGGTGTTAGAGAGTTTATGTAGGCTTGTTGCTGAATTTTAAACTGATGACTCATCTGAATGCATCATAACTTGTTGGTGTTCACAACATGTGAAAACTTCATAAACAAGGGATTTTAGAACAACAAAAATTGTTTTGATAATCAAGCTGTGAATACAACACTAGTCAGCTAAAATATCTTTTTTACATTTTGACTATTTTATTGATTTATTAAACATATCTCTGCTGTCTAATGGAAACCATGTATCTCCATGTTTAGTTTTCTCCATGGTTTGAACCCTGTATCTGTTATGTACAATATATAAATAATATGTAATAGTATCAATAATTTTGGAAGAATAGACCAATAGAAACATTTTCGTAAAGTCATCATTTTGGAAATGTTCTGCTAGGGCATAACATGTATATAATAATAGACATCACTAAACCATTTTCTAACGTTTATTGTCATAAATACTGGTCATTAATGTACCCTTGTTGTAGTGTTATTTTCACAATAGTTTACTGTTCCAATATTTTTGAGTTTCCCAAACAAATAAAATCGATTAATTAAACAAAAGCCAATCACATATTAATTATAGCTGTTAATAATTATTAGTTTTACCACAGTATATACATCATATATACTAGTCTTTAATTGCTTTGAATGGCAATGGCTGTGTTTGTATATATACATTATTGAATCCCAAAATCCCAAAACAGCAACTCTCAAAATCTCGAATCTCTAAGCAGAAACTTTTAGTTTTTCTTAAAACTTATTTCAGATAAATATTTCAGAAGGTTCTTTCACTAGTTTCACACTAATTGAAGTGTGGAGAGTACGAGATACAAGGTTTTGTCTGACAGTGACAATATTTTCTATGTGTGTATTAACTCATAAACCACATTGTTGAGAGTGAAGCTTTCAGGAATTAGATTTCTTTAATGAGACAGAGATATGTTCAGAGTGAACAATAGGTCTTAGAGAGAAAGAGGTTAGACATGATGCTCAATGTCCCTTCACTTTTTAAACATGCTCACTTTCCAGACTGTCGAATCATCAAGCATGAAGTCCTTTAGAGCAGCCAGACGGTTGGCCAACAGGCGGACAGCTGCACTCTCTCTCATTCTCTCCCTTTCTCTCTCTCACTCACTCTCTCTCCTTAGACCTGCTCGTTCAAAGCTGACTGGCTCTTGTTGTGTTGCAAGGAATTTGCATCTTCAGAGCTCCCCAGAAGGTGGTGCGCATGCTGAATCTCTCCTTTTGGGGCTTTAGCAGAGTATCCCTCCACTCCCTTTGGTCCCGATCGCCCTAAGCACAGCTGCCCTGAGCCTTTTGTCATTGAGACTTTCTCTCTCTCTCTCTCTCTCTCTCTCTCTCTCTCTTTCTCTCTTTCTCTCTCTCTCTCTCTCTCTCTCTCTCTCTCTCTCTCTCTCTCTCTCTCGCTTGCTTTCCCCTCTGTCTCAGACACCAGAGTTGGGCCGCTCCTCCTGCTCTCCCATTGTTTCTCAAAGGGCTATTATATCACTCTTTGTGAACAAAGGCCCAGAGAGAGAGAGAAGAGAGAGAGAGAGAGAGAGAGAGAAAGGGAGAGAAGAGAGAGAGAAGGAAGAAAGAGAGAAAAAGAAAGGAACTGCTAATCGTAGGAGATTGAGCGCATTGTGGACTTCCTGAAGGCTAATCAATACTCCCCCACACACACACCTGGCTGCCACCACCACCACCACCACCACCCCCACACTTTTTTTATATATACCATCCATTTTTGCTGCTGACTCTGACAAAATGCTGGGGTTCAGTTTGGAGGGAGGGGGGTGTGAAACAGAAAGAAGAAGAGAAAGTGAGTGAAAAGAGAGTGAGTTAAGAAGAATGGCCTGGGTGAGAAATGGGCAGTGTGTGTGTGTGTGTGTGTGTGTGTTGACATGTGTGTGTGTGTGTGTGTGGCTTTGTATTCAAAGTCATGTGGTGCATTGTTTGTGTCAAAGATGCACATCATCCAGATCTGACTCAAACCCTTGCACACTTTCCTCTCGCTTTGCTCTTCTCTCTCCCACCATTCCTGCATCTCCAGCAGGTCAAACACTGGGTGGGAGTGAGTGTTTTGAGAGTTAGTCTGTAGCCACTCTGGACACACATGAAGTTTGGAGCTCTGTCACTAAGCCAGCTCATCGTATTCACCTCCATCTCTCATCTCCTCAGGGCTCCTGTCAACTACTGGTCTTGTCTTCTTTTGCTCTTTTTCTGTGCTCCTGGTGTTCTGAACACCTTAGTCAGAAGCTTCCTAATCAGGACATTATTAATGCTGCCTGTCTAATTATTACCTTTCCATGCTCCACTCACAAATTCATTAGTTTTCTTTTAACTTTAGAACCCTTGGCTAATTTTGTGGGATGTTTTTTGTTGTTTGAGGCACTTTGTTGCAAATAGAACAAAGGTATTTATAGGAGACAGTCACACCTGCCAGATACTGTTACTTTCAGGAGACCCTAGGCTACATAGATCTTCCTTTGATGTGTAAATATTAACAAAATTAGATATTTGTATGAATTTAACCCATGTTTGATCAAGAATACTTGCATTTAAATTGTTTTTGGATGACAACTTGTTAGGTCATCTCAGAGTCAGTTTCTGAGCTGCAAAATGCAAGTTTGATGAGTTATTTGCAGTTAGGTACAACAAGGATATGTATAATAAGTTCTTCCAAATACTTGACACTTGCACTAAAAAATAAGAGCAAACATACAACATGGTTCTCCCTTTATTAATTTAGCTACGCGTATGTATTCAGTGTAATCCTCCCCCTCGACTTAAACTCTTTTTCATGTTCATTTACTTGCTAACATTTTGTCAAGCAATGATGAGATTGAAAGGGTAAGTCTTGTGGTTTGTGGATTAGTTACCTGATCCTACCAGTTTTTAAGGAATTCTTAATCTTCTGAATTTCTAGGCCAAACTGCCTTTATATTGGTTTGTGTGTTTTTTTGTTATGTTAGTGCCAGTTCAAGTCAAAGTACCATGTTACAGTTGACACAGGGTGCATAAAACTATACCTGGTGTTAACAGCAACAGTGCTGTGCTGCCACGAATTCTTCATCTGCTAAATGAATAATTCACAATTTTAAGACACATGGAGCTATGCTTCATTGTACTCATGTATTTTTATCTTTTATTATATTCTGGCCACCTGCTGAAACATGGATTGTTTGACTACATAGAGAGAGTATTACTGGTGAATGTAAAGGAAGGAAGAACATGTACAAATGCACTCTGTACTTTCTGTAATGGAAGTGGATTTTCAGCTAATATAATCAAGAAGCAGAGAAACCTCCTTGCAAATAGAGCAGCATCCTTGATGTTTCTACTATTTGTGTATGTGCTTTAATCTTAACATGAATCTGTCAGAGCGAGGGTAAACAGTGGGGAAATCAGCAAAGTGTGCAGGACACTGGCAGTAATGCGGGACCATGGTTGGGGTCCAGTATTAAGTGTAATACATTGTTAAGGCTGTCCACTCTCATGACTTTACAATTTGACCCTTCTCAAACTTTTCCAGCTTGCTTTCAAACTCTTCTCTGAGGCATAGTCACTTGTAAAGGTTTCTACCAACACAGCTTAGCCATTGATCGAATGGATATTATAGTGAGTCAGTTACAGGGATAAGGACTGTCCTAGCTTACATCACAAACCTACAAACCAAGTTATGTCCCTGTTTTGTGATTCCTTCCCTTCCTTCCCCAGGACACACAGCATTTTTCTATTAGTATTGCCAACATTTTAAATGCAGTAAATGGTTAAACATCATGAAAACTTTGCTTTGCTATTTGATATTTCTAATTTTGAGTGTGGCCAGTGAGACACTGGCCTGCACGCACACACACACACACACACACACACACACACACACACACACACACACACACACACACACACACACACACACACACACATTTTTCTAACATAATTTTCAGTTCATGAATTTTGAAGACTTCACACTGTACACACAGACATTCTGGCAACTGTAGTGTCTTTAGTGTCTGTACTCCTTTATTGTTATAGAGACACTCCAGTTTCTTCCTCTTATTCGCTTTCCTGTATACACTCTCTTGGCCTGTCAGCGCCTGGAAGGCATGTTTTCCTATACTCATTGCGCTACCAGCATGTGAGTGGCTTGTTTGTTTGATGATTGTGTGCTGTATGTGTTAGTGCTTTGCTTCCAGCTTCTTTGTTAATTTGTTGAGCTTGCTGCCTCCCAGTAAATCCATTGGATTTGTCTAACATGAATGCTTGTGTATGAAGTCAGCAAAATGGCAATTAACCTTGCAAATGAGTGCTGTCACAGCCAGATGACCAGAAAATGCTAATAAAGGCCTCTGAGAGAGAGCAGTAGACATAAGAACCAGTGGGGGTTGGGGAGGCAAACAAAATCCCACAGGCCTGTGTTTATTGTGTGTCTGTGACAGACCTATTGTTTTGTTGCCTATTAAACTTTGACCTTTAGGCACGAGAGCAGGGGAAACAGATTCAGAGCTGGGATTGTGGCTGGTGGTGGAGGGAGATAGGAAAAGCCTGCTGCTACACATAAAAGACAGGGTGTGTCCACCTAAGCTTATAGATAGGAGAGGAGTGTATCAGGTGCTTCCAGCAGAGATCATGTTTTTGTCATACTCAGTTACAATATACTCTCTACTCTCTACCCTCTCTCTCTCTCTCTCTCTCTCTCTCTCTCTCTCTCTCTCTCTCTCTCTCTCTCTCTCTCTCTCTCTCTTCTCTCTCTCTCAGTGATCTATTTTTTATTATTTTTATACATTAGTGTGACTCATTATATCATGTAGTACATAGTACATTTGACTAATAGCAATCAAAAAGTAAAGGTTAACTTTTAAACAGTGTGTTTAGTATCGTGACTAAATTACATGGTAACTGCTTTGAAAATCATTTTACAATAGTCATGTAACATGCTGCCCTGCCCTCCTCTGTTGTCTCTCATTTCTGCTCTCTGTTTTGATTCCTGTTTTCTTCCTGACACTGTTTTTTTTTGTTTGTTTCTGTCTCTGCCTTTGTCTCTACTTTTGTCCTGCCTTATCATTAGTGTTCTCACCTGTGTCTGTCTCCTTCGAGGCCCTGCCCTCAGGTGCATAGTCTGTTGCTATGTAGTCCCTTTTTTTCAGTTTTCTTTGTTGTATTGTTGTAGATTGGTTTAGTTTCCCTTTGTTTACTATTCTTTGTCTGTTTGGATAGTTTAGATTTCAAGTATTCCTAATCATCTTGTGCTTGCATGAAATCAATTTTTTAATTTCGAATTTTACACAATTAAGTCTCTCTATACATATGATGCTCCCAACACTGGGAGAGTGAAGACAAGCACATGTCTTCTCAGCCAGTCACTGCCTCTTTTCAAACTGCTGTCATTTCATCATTGCTGGGCAGCCAGCATTGCTGTGGTTGTGATGGGAGCAGAGTCATCTTCCACCCAGAGAGCATGGTAATTTTGCTCTCTTGAACTCGATAGATTAAACCTGCCTGTGAACCTGACATTGTCTCTTTATTCAATAAACCTTACCTGCATTATGTCCACCTCCTGCATCTTAATATGACAAGTCATATATATAATAATGCCATTTCATGACAGTGTGGAAGTGAGGTATTGGACCACAACAAGTGCTGAGACAACAATGTTACTTCATACCTTCATTAAATGGCAAACATCACTGCAGGAAATCATATATAACATGATTCCACCCAAATATGTTATTAATTCATTCATCTGCCTTCTTATCTGCTTCTTCCTGATCAGGATTGCAGTGTGGCTCACACAGCCTACCTGGAATCATTGGACACAAGATAGGAATATTGACTGGACAGGGCTCCAGTCCAACAAAGGGTACCACACACCCACTCATTCAAATACTCACACACCTAGAGCAACATCATGGGTTACACACATGTGGTGTTTTTGGGAGGTCAGAGGGAAGATAGAGCACTTAGAGAAATCCACATGGACAATACTAAGACCACCAACAAATAACAAAATCCAGGCCTATGGCACATGTGCCACACCACTACCTGCAGTGTGTCACTGTACTGCCACGTGCTCAATGTTTTTACAACATTGCATTGTCATAGACCCCTAATGAGCAAGCCGAGGACGACAGTGTCAAGTAAAATGAAGACAAAATGATGAAAAGCAGATGAAGATTCACAAGGTGTGTCTATCATTAAATACAAACACTCAGATTAGTGGTATAAATGATAGGAGGTTACCACAAAGAATGTGAGTGACAGTTGGGTCCATAATTGCAATAAAGCAGTATGATCAGATGTTTTTTTTTGTTTTAGATCATCTGATTTTAAAGCTGTTTGAACAACTATTTCTGTTTCAGTGTAAGAATGTCATCCAGAAACTGTTGTACTTGCTTCCGTATTTAAAGCCATCTTTCCGTCCTGCAACATCCTCCAGCTGCCTGACTGTACTGCTGACTGAGTAACGATAGCGACCGTGTTTACTAGATGTGTCAGAATCAGCAACTTGCATTCAAAAACCATGTCTCTGGCAAATGGTGCTGGAAGTGAGAACCTCTCAAAGCTGTGAGATGGACAGATACAGATCCATCTGTTGTGTCAGGCTGAGCTCAGCTTTAGTGAAGTCTATGGCCTCTCACTGAAGAAGAGGATGAAGGCAGGATTTAGATAGTCACCGCCACCGCCACTGCTGCAGCTTGGGCTGGGGAGGGTGGATACCTGCAGGCTGAAGGATCGAATGCAGCTGTCCAGACATAAAAAGAGACAAAGAAAATCTAATATTGCTGTGTATCAGCCACAGACTGACAGACAGGAAGACATGCAAGACAGGATGCAGACAGAGAGAGAATGGATCAGAAGTGACTGTCCGGACTGGTATGGGAGGAAGGCTACGAAGGTGTCGAAGGTATAGACAGAGTGAAGACAAGCACTGATGTGCAGGCGTCAAAGTAGTGAGACAAGTGAGCTTAGATATCATTCTATATGGAAGAAGAGAGAGAGAGAGAGAGAGAAAGCTCAGGAGAGCGCTAGGTAGGAAAACGCATATGGAAGTACCTAGTCAGAGACTGATAGCATTAAAGCTTCTTTAAAAATGAGAAAGGATACAAGGTTAAAGAAGTGACAAAGAAGGTGTAAAGTAATGAGAATAAATATAAATAAGGAATAATAAGAAGGAGTTAATGAAGAAAAGGGTAGAAAGGAAAAGTACTGAAAAGCTATACAACAAAGTACTGCTACTCTATAATGATCAGTGTATCACTATTAACTGATTATAAACCTAGATTAAAGAAAATGGAGGACTGTATGAAAGATGTAAAATCTTGGATGTTGTGTAACTTCCTCCTTCTAAATAGTGACCTGGGTCCTAAAACTGCACAAAATAAATGATCAATTAAATTGTGGCTGATTTCTGTTCTGCCTGGTCAGCAGCCAAAACTCTTGGTGTATAATTGACAACACGCCGGCAATGTTGACCAACACACCGGCAATGTTACTAGGAGGCTTTTCATCCTCATAATATTTCCTAGTTAAGAAATGCCCTGTCGTTGCACAATGCTGAAAAACTTGTGCGTGCTTTTAGTATCTCAAGCTTAGATTATTGCAGTGCACTCTTGTCATGATTTTCAAGCAGGAACCTAAACAGACTTCAGATAGTTCAAAATGCTGCAGCCAGGGTCCTAACTAAAAATTTGACCATATCAGTCCAATCTCATCAGCACTACACTGCAAATAATTCCATATAAAATTATTTTACTTGCATATAAAGCCCTACATGGGCTTGCTCCTGGTCACGTGCAATGTAATCTCCCATTATGAGCCATCACAATCACTCAGGTCACAGGGTGCTGGCTTCCTACTAGTTCTCAGAATTCAGAAAGCAGGATGAAGAACCTTTTTTTTTTTAGAAAGCCCTCAGCATATCTAGAATAACCTTCCAGAATAACGTTCCAGGACTTTTCGGAGACCTAGGCTGGCTTCTTCATTCAGTGTAGATTTTGGTAGTTAATGTCTTAGTTACGGGCTGTAGATCAGGGATTATAATTTCATGTGGTAACAAGAAATTGTAATGGGTGTATTAAAGGCTTTAGGCTTAATCTCTTGTGGTTGAATGAAGAAACCATTTTATCAGTATGAACATTTCATGGATAGTAGCTGTCTATGATACAGTGAAACTATCTGTACTTTAATATCTTTTATGTTTGCTGTGAGCTAACATTTAACTCCATTAGAATTAATGGAAGTGTGACATATGTAAACCAGCTTTTAGTTTGGCTTATCTGATTAGCTACAAAAGCAACAACAATGGCATAATCTAAGAGCTATGCTGGGCAGACTGCAGCTACTACTAGAGGCAGAAGATAAAGGGCAAGATGAAGTAGTGCCAGTGAGGCTGAAGGCTAATGCATAAGGCCCACCAATTCCATCCCTGTTCCTGGCCAGTGCTAACACTCTACTAGACAACAAGCTGGACCTTCTGCAGCTGACGATAAGTGTTTCAGAGAATGGAAATGTGCTGTACTCTGTTTCCAGGAAAACGGCTGCTTTACTGTGCAGATTGTAACCAGCGATCAGGGAAATCCCAGGGAGGTGGCTTATGCATCTGTGTAAACAGCTACTGCTCTAAGACTGTAGCTCAGCTGGCTATGAGTTATTCAGCCACTGTTTACCTTAAAAGTTTTCAGTGGAGTTTGTCATTGGTGTTAACCGGATGTTAAAACCAAAGATGCACTGAAGGAGCAACATGACAACATAAGCACCCAGAGGCTTTTTTGTGGTGGCTGTGATTTTATGTTTAAAAGTGATATAGCCAGGTCTTTTTCTTATTTTTTCTTTTTTTTTTTTTTTCTCTGAATGAAGCATTCCAAAGCCATTCAGGACAGATATCATAATAAAATGGTCATTTTAAAATTCTGATATTCTCTCTCTCTCTCTCTCTCTCTCTCTCTCTCTCTCTCTCTCTATATATATATATATATATATATATATATATATATATATATATATATATATATATATTATATATATATATATATATATATATATATATACAGGGGTTGGGCGATGAAACTGAAACACCTGGTTTTAGAACACAATAATTTATTAGTATGGTGTAATACGGCCTCCTTTTGCGGCCAATACAGCGTCAGTTCATCTTGGGAATGACATTGGGAACATCCCTTTCAGACAGCTGATGTGGTTCGTCCTTTTTGGTGGTATGCTAACGTTACCCTGGATACCGTGGCTCTTGATACATCACAAAGACTTGCTGTCTTGGTCACAGATGTGCCAGTAAGACATGCACCAACAATTTTTACTCTTTTGAACTCTGGTATGTCACACATAATGTTGTGTGCATTGCAATATTTTGAGCACAACTGTGCTTTTACCCTGCTAATCGGTATGTATAAATATATATATATATATATGCTGTTTACTATAAGCAATTTTATTCATTTAGTACTCTCACACAAATTATCTGAATTATCAATAATTACAAATATTTACTTAGTTTCAGCTGATTATTTAGGAGGACAAACTATTGGATCATGACATCCTTACTCACATACTTTATTAATATTGTTAATTTTACTTAAAAGGTAAAATGTATCTATTATTTATTACTGTACTCCTCAAAGCAGTAGATGTTTCAAAAGGTAAAGTGTGTAGCTGAGAGTGATAGTGAGATGAGCTCTATGGCTCAGGGGGCTAGAGGTGTCTGTGCCTGTTGGGGTCCAGGACATGGAAGCTCTAGGAACAGGGTTAAATTAGGCAGAAAGAAGGGTGGCCAGACCCTGTCAGCATGCTGCTCACTGTTCTAGTCCACCCAGAAACTGGACATGGCACAACTCATTGCCCCCGGAGTCTACTGTCAGTCCTCATGACCACACACACACACACACACACACACACACACACACACACACACACACACACACACACACACACACACAGTAAATAATCGTAGGGAATGGTGGTTTTACCCATGATCCCAATGCTTTCCTTTCTTCCCTCCCTTGCATCTTTTCAGTAGGTTACTTAAAGGCTAATATTTTATCACAAAAGTGATTTTGATAAGTGTCTGTGAACAAGTCATGAAAGTTCTTAACAAAATGAAAAGTAGTTATTTGGGCCTAGGTCTATTGAATGTGCAAAAACCACCCCTGCTTTCTATATGGTCATTTGGATGTGAGTATGAGATAAGAGTATGAGGTTGTGTAGATTGCGGTTCAGGTATGATCTTGGGCTGACAAAAGTTGTGATCAGACTCTATCAAAGTTCAGACTGAGGCAATGTTTAATTGGCCATCAGTAAGAGGTGCAGCAGAGGAACATTTCAGCAGTGGGGGGGCCTAAGCAATTTAACATTAGCATTCCACTTAGCATATTCCGTGACACTTCAGGGGTTACAAATCGCATTAATAAACGCTTAATTACTTTAAAAGAAATTCCTCGGGCATTAATCGAATATTAATTACTGCTTATCGTTATCTTTTAGTCATGCTTAATTGCATGTTTTTCCCCCTCGTTTAAACTTTTTTTTTCTCTTTTTTCCCCATCTTAGGGTGAAGGCTTTGGTTGCAGACAATAAAGCTAGCAAATGTTGCTTTTTCATCATTTTAATTTTAGCCAACAATATTTATCATGTTTGCCCTAAACAAAGCACAATTTCCATAAGACAATGAATCAGAGTCTGAAATGTGAATGCTCTGAATGAGAGAGTGGGTGGTAAGAAGATTACACAATGGGAGAAACATTTCAGAAGTTTAAAGTTCTTAACTTGCTTCACCAAGGTGGTGAGGCTGAGTTACTCAGTCTGCGGCTGAGGGCAGAGTGTGGCTCTCTGGTCTCTAGCGGCAACTGTCTCCAGGGTGACTGTTAGAGGTGTGCACTATGGCATTCAGCCCTGTAGCAACAATGGCCAGTGTACACTCAAAGCTCAACTCAACCCTCTGCTCCACATGTATGGGCCATAATTTAAGCTGATTGGTTGTGCTTGCTAGAGGGCATTATTCTGGCCTGTCCACAGTTGTAAATCACTCTGACTCAGGAGGAACAGACAGTGAAATGAAGTAAGAGTTTCTGGTTCATTTAGAAAGGCTGACAAATTCTGTTAAATTGAGGTATTCACGCTTAACACAGCAACCCAGTTTAGAAGCATTTTTGAACACATCTCTCTCTCTCTCTCTCTCTCTCTCTCTCTCTCTCTCTCTCTCTCTCTCTAGTTCACTCACTCACTAACACCCTTTTTCACATGCACACGCAGTCAGATGTACATATGGGCCTGCAATGGTCACTCATCCATGCATGCCACTAATGTTTTGTAGTTGTGACACAAAGTGCTATGGGCTAAAGAGGGGCGGGCGAGGGCTTGCTTTGTCCAATTCTGTCTCTCTCAGTGACCCATGTGCCCTGCAGGCAATGGGGAGCATAGCCGCAATCTGTCGACATATTGTAGCCACACAGGCCCTAGTGTGCTCTCAGGTATAATCATGTTTTTGTTTTTTGTTTTTAGATACTGGATTTATTTGTTGTTTGTTTGGGGTTATAATAGTAACAACACACAACAACAACAACAACAACAACAACAACAACAATAATAATAATAATAATAATAATAATAATAATAATAATAATAATAATAAATTATAATTTTAAATTACAGAATTTAAAGATGTTTTTCCTCAGATGTAATTTGTTTTACTCATTTAAACCCAATGAAAATAGACAGAACATGACTGAAGCCTTATAGGATGTTGTATCCAAGATTTTATTGACATATAGCCAAAAGTTCTAGAGAAGCATTTCAGGGTTACGGTTATTTTTAAGATAAAGTCTTTGGGGTCTAGTGCATTTTATCAAATGTGTCTATGACAAAATCACAATGAGTTAATTAATTGTAATACATGTCATTGTGGCCAGCATGATGGGCCCTGTCCCACTGTCCATGTGGGTTTCCTCCAGGTACTCTGATTTACTCTCTTCCAAAAATGCACATGGTAGGTGAATTGATCATGAAAAATTACCCCCTACATGTGAGTGTGACTGTGACCTGTAATAGACTGGTGCCCGGTTCAGAATGTAGTCCTGCCTTGCTTCCGATGACTCCAGTTGGGCTCAGGATTAACCGTAACCGTATTCAAGAAGAAGTGTCTAAAAAAAAGGACAGACTGACTGACTGCATGTCTTTGCAACCTAATGTTTAATGGTGTGTCTCACTTCAAGCACTTAAAAGTAGGTAGGTGAAACCATAATGTGAAGAAAAGGGGAAAAGAAAAACACAAAAAGGCAAATGGAATAGGAAGTCACGGGGCAAGAATCAAACAACTGGACTAACACAACTGTAGAGAATAACCAAACATTAACCAAAAAGCAGTAATGAACAACAGCCCAACAAGGGAAGCAAAGAATCATAAGAGTTTGACATTTGACTTTTGGGAATGCCATTACTGAACATTGAACACGCGACTACTGGGCAATTTGTGAAGGAACTAAAATTCCTGGTCTGGTTTCATGATGCACGGAACTTCCATCTTTTATTTGTTTAAGTAACAGACAAGCAACTACTGATGGGATTTCCCTTCCTAGGAAACTCCACAGCTCCTGCATGCTGCATGGATTTGCTTTACCTTTTGAGTTAAGGGCCTTTTATTACCTTTTGGGTTTACAGTGGGGCACAAAAAGTATTTAGTCAGCCACTGATTGTGCAAGTTCTCCTACTTATAATCATGAGAGAGGTCTGCAATTTTCATAATTGGTACAGTTCAACTATGAGTGAAAAAATGAGAAAAAATTCCAGGATATAACATTTTAAAGGATTTTAAAAGAATTTATTTGTAAATTATGGTGGAAAATAAGTATTTGGTCAATAACAAAAGTTCAACTCAATACTTTGTAACATAAACTGTGTTGGCAATGACAGAGGTCAAACATTTCCTGTAAGTCTTCACCAGGTTTGCAAACACTGTAGCTCAGGGCTGGGCAGTTAATTTTCAAAGGGGACCACATGAAAAATCCATGTTGGAGGGCCGAAACAAGGACAACTTGAACTTAATTCTGCTCAATATTAATTTTCTCCCTTCGTAAAAAGTAGTGAACTATATATTTTGATAAGCTGCTACTGGTAATAAGTTTAAGAATATTCTGTAAGTATTTATGTAAATTAATTAATTTTTGTGTAGGTCAAAGAGGAACATAATCCTGTAAGAATAAACAGTTTAAAACAAAAACAATCATTACATCACTGTTTCATATATTTTTAACTTGTTAATGTTCACAAGTACTAAAAAGGTGTTTTGCAGTATGTTAAAGATAAGCAACTGATCAACTCTATACACAAAGGCATAAGTGTTTTTGATGTTTTCAGTTCAGTTTACTTGTTCAGAGAAATCCAGTTTTGAAGGCTTAAAGAAGCGCACTGAAACCTGTCTGAATGTCTGAGGTGGCTATGAGAAGGACAACTGAGAGGTGATCTTCAGTGACAGAGGATCTGTATCTGGATTTCTCAACTACATCAGCATGCAGACATTTGTCAGGTACATCGCAGCTCTCATCCAGATCCAGGGAAAAGCAGTCAAAGTTAAGCGTGCTGTTCTTCAGCTGAAGCTCTAGAATTCCCGCTGGGAGAGGGGGACACTCTTAATGTACCTCCAAACACTCTGACAAATAAACCTGTCAGAAAACGCGTCACTTTCTCCAGCAGTTTTCTGAGAGAGGACAGAGATGGTCTTGGCAGCTGCATGTCTGGGTGCAGAATTGTAAAGTTTGAGGAGTTTGCCTCTGACTATTTGCGCTATTTGTCTTTTATTTAGTTTATTTAATAAATATTCTTATTAAGTTAATCTCCTGTATTTCTCCCCGTGCTTGGTCTCATACTGACGATTCAGATAGTAATCCTTAAACACAATGAATTGTGGACCACGAATGAAGCTCTTGGCTTTACCCTTGACTATTATATAGAAATATTGAGCAGTCTTGTTGAAAGCATGGATTTAGCTTTCTGTTTTCAATACAGCGAGTAAGCATCACCTGTCGTAGACAGATGCAAATATGTATGTTGTGGTTTTTTGAAATTAAAAGCAACACAGTTGTATTTCATGAACATCATATATACTTGGTCATTTGTGTTTATGACTGACACACCACCGAACAGGGATGCCCAAATTCCGCGGGCCGAAAAATGCCCAGGTCTGCTGAAGCTGGTATTTTGGCCCAATCCTCCACGTATTTCTCCTCTAGAGCAGTGATGTTTCAGGGCTGTTGCTGGGCACAAATGTTCTATGGGGTTGATGTGTAGAGATTGGTTAGGCCAGTCCAGGACCCTGAAATGGTTTTTACAGAGTCCCTCCTTTGTTGCCTGAGCGGTGTGTTTGGGATCATTGTCGCGCTGTGACCCAGCCACATTCCATCTCCAATGATTTCACTGATGGAAAGAGGTTTTGGCTTAAAATCTCACAATACATGGCCCTGTTCATTCTTCCCTTAACATGGATCAGTCATTCTGCCCCCCAAGAAAAACAGCCCCATAGCATGATGTTTCCACCCTCATGCTTCACAGTAGGTATGGTGTTCTTGGGATGCAGCTCAGCATTCTTCTTCCTCCAAACACAAGTTGGGTTTTTATCAAAAAGTTCTATTTTGGTTTCATCTGACCACATGATATTCTCCCATTCCTCTTCTGTATCATCCATATGCTCTCTGACAAACTTCAGACGGGCCCGGATATGTACTGGCTTAAGCAGGGGGACACATCTGCCACTGCAGGGTTTGAGTCCCGCTCGGCATAGTGTTACTGATGGTAGCCTTTGTTACTTTGGTCCTAGCTTTCTGCAGGTCAATAATCAGGTCCTTTTCGTGTAGTTCTGGGATTTTTGGCTCACCGTTCTCATGATCATTTTGACCCCATTTTGAGCCACCTGGTAAGAGGTTGTCTTGCTTTCATTGCTCTCCTCTTCCTCTGTTACATAGCAGAGACCCACTCCTTGCATTGGCCCTGCAGTTAGTGTAAGCACTGCATTTTCTGCCTATGCCAGTGTTTCATATGGATCCCAGGCCATATGATTTGTTGGTGATGATGGAGGTGATTGTGTGTTTTGAATTCTTTAAAGATTGATTATTTAAAAGTATGTGGTATATGTGGTTTAATTAAGCCTAGAAAAGCTACCTTATTCCAAGGGGGGATGTTATATGGATGTTGAGATTAGACCTGGTTGAACACTGATGGACAGAAATGTTTGTCACAAATATCTTTTAC
This sequence comes from Acestrorhynchus altus, assembly GCA_034509495.1. Taxonomy (NCBI): domain Eukaryota; kingdom Metazoa; phylum Chordata; class Actinopteri; order Characiformes; family Acestrorhynchidae; genus Acestrorhynchus; species Acestrorhynchus altus. The sequence goes on from CM067507.1 coordinate 19,285,022, forward strand.
TGTTATCTCCTATCATCCAAATCATCAGCCAAAGCTAAAATGAGAAAGTGATACTCTTAGAAAGAGAAAATTGAGACTCAGAAGGGGACCATATTTGACATTTAAAGACACCACAAACAGGCACATAAACCTTGGGAAAAAAGAAAAAGCTCAAATAATTATAGAGGATGTATACCTGGACATTTCTCCAGAGCTCTAGACCACAATTCTTGTCTGTAATAGAGCAGTAGGCCAGAGTGTGTGTGTGTGTGTGTGTGTGTGTGTGTGTGTGTGTGTGTGTGTGTGTGTGTGTGTGTGTGTGTGTGTGTGTGTGTGTGTTTGCGTGTGTGTGTGTGTGTCACTGTGTATGTGATTTTCAACTAAATCAGGGTAAATTACACAGTGCTCAAATGAGCAATAATCTACACATCGGTCCTCTGGGGTTATTGTGGGTGGTAAAGACGGAGCAAGAGAGAGAGATAGAGAGAGAGAGAGAGAGAGAGAGAGAGAGAGAGAGAGAGAGAGAGAGAGAGAGAGCAATAGCAAACGGCTCACCAGCCAGCGATTATTCCCTAATTAACACTGATATCTCCCCCATGGACAATGTCCCATCTCATCAGTGGGCTGGCACATCTTAATGTTAGGCGCTAACTGCCTCCTTCACATATGTCAGTCCTCGTTAAGGGACTCCACTATGTGATAATGCCCTCCCGCTTAATGGCTTGTAAAAGATGGTTAACACTCACAATTTGGCTTCTCTGCATTCCTCCTTTTGTACAGGAGCAGAGAGGGAATGATGGAGGATGCCGCAGGGGAACATGATTACATGAATCCATGTGGATACAGCAGAAGATTTCACCATGAGCAATCACACGGCCTATCACTGTAGGAAGGGTCAGCTCTCAGCACCACACATGCCACCTGTATCCTTCATCTCTACATCTGCATCAGCTACATCTTCTAGAACCATTTGGATTTCAGCTTTTTTTTTACTTACAGGATTTGAAGATTATTCCATGATTTATTGTGCATTAGTTTTAAGTACGTTTTTATTCTTTCGCATTGATTTGCCCATTTGCTTGATCTTTCGTTAAAACAGCGGACATTGATAGAATACATTAGTGCCTCTTAAAAACAGTCAGCTCTAACAGTCAATAGCACACACACACACACACACACACACACACACACACACACACACACACTACACTACAAAGATTGTACCTAATGTCATTTCTATTTGATGAACAAGTGGTTAAGTGACGAGCATTTAAAATGTGGCTCCTTAAGTTCATTCCTGCATTAATCCTTGTCACTAAAAGCTCAGAAAAATCTCCCTCTTTTAATCAGCTACGATTGAATAAGGTAGAGAGAGAACAAATGTTGCTCCTGTAGCTCCTGCTGAAAGACATGTCAGTTTTGAGCTCCTCTCTCGTTCAGAACCCCTACATACATCCTTATTGTGACAATAAAAAAACAGACTCACACACATACACACACTCACAAACAGGAAGACTTTTGATTTCCTGCTTGTCTGTGCTAGTGCATTTGCCCCCCTCCCCCCCCAACCCCCTCTCTTTCTCTCTCCCTCCTCTACCCATGCCTCCTTGATTGAGGGCTAATGAAAAAGCTGTCCCCAGCTCTGCTGCCTCCCTGTATCCATTAAGAATAATTAGACGGGAACAATTTTGATGCCTGTAACCTCGGCGAGTGTGGCTAATGGCGTTATAAATTGCTCCTTGTCCTGGGCCCTGCTAGCGTGGTGTAGCGTGCCGCGCAATGAGGAGGGCGCTCCACGCTTAATTCAAAAGCACTCTGTCAACAGTGCTGATTTGTGTGCTTAATGAGAGCGTTTAAAACAACAAGCGTGGCTCATGCATCCTAATGCCACTGGCAGGAGCGGGTTCGATAAAGAGGCTTGTCCACCATAATTAGCTGCGACAAACGGCACGGGATTAAGAGATGGGGGCCCACCACTTTTAAATGAACCCCTGTTAGGCTGCTGCTCTCATGCTGTACCCGACAACCTCTCGGCCTCCTCTCTTTCACACAGTTCCCCTAGTATTCTCCCTTTTGTGCTTCCTCTGCCTTTACTGTGAGGTCATTGCATTGCAACAATATTGCATATGTAAATCACAAGGCCTGAGCAAGAAGAAGGGAGTCTGCTGTACTGATTACATACACTTAATAAGGGGGTTCTTAATGGCTGTGGTGAATACAGAAAATGGTGTGTTTGTGACAGTGTGCATGAAAGAATATGAAATGGATTTCTGTGGGTTGCACAAGGTGAACAGGCTTAAATGTATTTTCTTTAGAAAAGCTTTGGTTTTAGATACTGTTGTGAGGTTGGACAAGCTCCTATATCATATGTTAGTATTATATGAGACATATCATATGTCTTTCATTTAATGCAATAAATAAATAAATAAAGATGTCTTTTTATATTTAGTGTCTCTAATAACAGTGTAGCTACAAAATTATTGTTCCTTCTGCAGCCATGTAACTACTGGTTGATGTATTCATTTTTACAGTTAGATTACGGTAGTATAGCTAGTGTAAATATTCTTGGGTTAGTCTCAACAGCATTTTGAATGTAATTACAGTTGTGTAATAAGTTCCTGTTACAGTTGTTGGCTGTGGAGATGCACTTGTAATTGTATGAATCAAACATTACACAAGTTGTACTGTAATGAACCTGTAAAAGGCAAGACCTCACTAATATTTACAGTGTTAACAAAATTGCAGGAATGACGGTCATATATGTAATTTCAGAGTCACTTGTTCACCATTCAAGACCATTCACGCAAGATACAGAGTGTCTTGATTACCAATCACTTCACTGTCTACTGCTGCTGATTTTTTATGACTTTTGTCCTCTTTTTCTTTTACTTAATTTTACTTTTTTGTGGTGAAGAGTTTAATATCATTTTCATACACAATGGACACCAAACCTGTCGCACCTGTTCTGGTATTAGCACTACTGTTCTCTCTGTTTAAAAAAACAACTACAGGAGGAAGCTGGAGGAGAAATGTCAGTGCAGTTTGGTAAGGACTTAAAACCATCTTTGGTCACAAGAAGCCCAACTCCCAGGTGTGGGGACCAGAAGTGGGGGGACAACCTCAATCTGTTTTTCAATTGATTTGATCACTCACCTGCTCCTCACCCCACACAGACACTACCAGCATGCTGCCCCAACCCTGCTCTCACACTCACTACCATCTTAACAGCTCACAGCCACCCCCCCTGGCCACACAATCCAGCACCCCTGCTCCAGTCTGTCCTTACAACAGCCCAGGTGAGGAAAGAGCTAAGGAAAATAAAGACAAGGAACGCTGTAGGTCCTGATGGCATCAGTGCCTGGCTCCTCAAATCCTGTACAGATCAGCTCTGTGGCGTAGTTGAGCACATGTTCAACCTGAAGCCTGAAGTTGGGAAGAGTACCAAAGCTGTGGAAAACATCTTGTGTGGTACCTGTGCTGAAAACACACTAACCAAACTACCTCCACAGGCTGGTACCAATGACTTCTCACCTGATGAAGTCACTGGACCTTACCCATCTCCGCATTCTGGTGAGTGAATCCATGGATCCTGCCTACCTGGCAGGCCTGGCACTGCCAGCCTGGCACTAACAGCCTGGCATTAGTGTAGATGATGCTGTCATTTATCTTCTACACAGAGCTCTTTCTCACCTGGAGAATCCTGGGAACACTGTGAGAATCACCTTCTTTGACTTCTCCAGTGCCTCTAACACCTTACAGTGTGGGCTGTTGAAGATCAAGCTGGAACATGTTGGTGTGGACAGTCACCTGTCAAACTGGATACTGGACTACCTCACCAACCAACCACAATATGTGAGGGCACGGGATTTTTCTTTCAGATAGGGTGGTCAGTAACCTCAAAGAACATTTCTGGCACTGTTTCTCTTCACTCTGTACACTACTGACTTCATGTACAGCTCATCAACCTGTCACCTCCATAATTTCTCTGATGACTCTGTGATTATCAACCTCATAAACAAATGTGGAGGACAGTAAATACAGAGGATTGATTCAGGACTGGTGTCTGCAGAACCAACTTCACTTTCATGCCGTCCGGCAGAAGATTCCGGAGCATCCGAGCCTCCACCACCAGACTCTGCAACAGCTTTGTCCACCAGGCAGTCAGACTTCTCAACGCATGGAGACTGGGCTGAATCCCCCCCCCCCACTCCTCACACCCACACTCACACAGGGACTGAACTGGGACTGAAACTGAACCCCACACCACTATTCACACCACAAAGACCACACCATCACAAAGACTGAACTGTACTCTACACACAAACGCACTCGGCACACAGAGACTGCATCATCCTCATCCTTATCAGCAATATTTGCTGCTCACTAAGAACTGTAACTTCTACCTCAGTAACTGCTGTTATCATGCACATATAGGTGTTACAGTATGTTACATATTTCTTGCACCTTATTCCCACCACTCGTTTCACTTCATTGTACCACTCTGTATTGTACTGTCCTGTCATGTCCGTTAAACCGTCTCTTGTTTACTGTAATTATTGTATTTATTGTAGTGTTTGCACTTTATGTCGTCTTATTGTATTGCTGCTCCATGTTGCACCTTGGTTCCGGAGGAACGCAATTTAATTGCACTGTGTACCTGTACTCGGTTGTAATGACAATAAAAAAGCCTTGACCTTGACCTTCACCTTGAAAGACCAAAGAACTGGTGGTGGATTTCTGAAGAAACACACACCTCCACCAGTGAACATCTAGGGAAGGGACATTGAGAGAGTGGACCCATAAGTAACTGGTTCACTTAAACAACAGACTGCATTTGTCAGTTAACATCTCTGCACTTTACAGAAAAGGCCAGAGAAGACTACCTACTGAGGAAACTGAGGTCATTTGGAGTGCAGGGAGCACTCCAGAGGACCTTCTTCTCACAGTGGTGGCATCTGCTATCTTTTATGTCTTTTATGGTCTGCTGGGGCAGCAGTATTTCAGCAGCAGACAGGAAGAGACTGAACAAAGTCATCTGTCCTTGGAGGCCCCTTAGACCCATTGCAGGTGGTGAGAGACAAAAGGATGGTGGGAGACAAAATTGTGTTCCTTCACACACTTAGGGTGAGCAGCCTGTCACTGAGTCTCATACGTGGGGTGGGAGCCAAACTGGCATCCATGTTGGAGAATGACTCCCACACCATGCATGAGACTCAGTAACAGGCTGCCTCACCCTAAGTGTGTGAAGGAATGGTATCACAGGTCCTTCCTTCCTACTGCTGTTACTCTACACTGTATTAAAACAACAATGTGCAAATTTCCTTCCATCTCCCTATGTGCTATTACCTGTAAATAATCTGCCAAGCTGTAAAAAATGTTCTTCAGAGTGACTTTTATTATTTACAATGTTTATGCTGTATATACTGCACTGTGTATTAATCGATTATCTATTTTCTTGTACTGAGTGCCTTACGATCCATTGCTATCCCTACTGTAATAATGTGAATTTCCCCACTATGGGACTAATAAAGGATTATCTTATCTTATAATCTTTTTTACATTGAATTCCACTGAAAATATAGACTGTTGCTGTTTGTAGAGTGAATGTTTTTGCATGACTGACAATATGCCATATAAGCACATAAAATAAATAATCATTAGTACCTCTTGTCTGATTTACTTTTTGTAAATGCCTTAAATTTAGATTTTGATTAGTTTTGCTGAGATTCACTTTGTCGGTTCTTGATAATTGGTCTTTGTTGGATTTTGTACTGAATTAGAAGATAGCAGGGCATTATCACAGTACTCTGAAAAGTAATGGGTCAAAATTTCACTCTGTACTGCAATGTTTGTTTAACATCTTAACATCTTTTTAGTTTCCAGATTTATGTGCTGCACTTAGTTGTTGTAGTTCATTACAGAATTCAACTATGACATTGAATTTGCCCCCCAAATTACTGTTAACGTAAACACACAACCCAAACCTACACTTGATCATTGAATCATTCTTAACATCATGATTTGCCACACAATATATAATAAATGTAATATCAAATTCACCCCACAAATACTGATTATACTGCTACAGTTCTTATGAGAATGACTGGCCGGTTTCACACAACATTATTTAAGAAAGAACACAAATGTTGGGGCAGCACGGACAGGTCCATTGGGAACCTCTGTGCAACTGAAAAAAAATTATTAAATTTTATTGTAGTAGTACATCACCAATAAAACCTGATTCAAATACTATGTGTATGTGTGTGTCTGTGTGTGTGTGTGTGTGTGTGTGTGTGTGTGTGTGTGTGTGTGTGTGTGTGTGTGTGTGTGTGTGTGCGTGAATGAGGTGCTGCGACTGTTGTCCTTTTCCAGGCCCCATTCTCCAGATTCCATGATAGATGGAAGAGAGGGGAATGACAAAGGCAGTGTGGCTTTAAAAGGTGTTCAATCCCCCTGTAAAATGCACGCTGACAAGATTAATCGAGCATTGCAAATGGTAAACTCCAGACCCCTCTATCTCACACACACACACACACACACACACACACATACACACACATTCCCTTTGCTGATGTTCAGTCCACTTGCACGTGCCTGGCAATGCACAAATGACTTGATGGGCAGTTAAATGCAGAGGTCGGGGGTTAAATGAACACTGTTGTTTATGAGGATGCGGTGTGAATCTATTTGCATTCTAATATTCCCCTTTTCCACACTCACCCCCCTCAACACACACAGGCTCCCCCAAGCCCCTGCTAAGGGGGAGGGCAGCCGAGACGGAGAGGGTTTGGCGGACGGCTTGTTTTAAAATCCCATTATCAAGTTATTTATGGAATTCACGGCCTGACAACCCTGCTGACCTTGTTTTGTTAAACATGAAGCAGACACGATTTCAGCACACTGCACTGCCTATTAGCTTTTGTTTTCAATAGCCTTAAAATGTCAGCAACTTCAATCACCCCTGGGGCAGCTCTGCAGATATGGGCTGTGGTGCTGCTGTCCAACAGATACCCCCCATCCCACCCCACCCCCCACCCCACACACACAAACACATGCATACACTTTTAATGTCCACCAACCAGACCTCAGACACCACACTGATCGCCCGCACCACATCCTGTCCGTCTCATTGCAACGATCAATGTGATGGTTTGTCACATTGCCTCACCTATATATTCATGGTCATCATTTACACTGACCAGCTCAGTGGCTAAACCAATGCTGATTTGCTCATTCTTTGGGGAGGGTGCCTTCTCGTTGCTTAAACATGTGTTCCTCTCGTCTCTCCATTTGCGTCAGTGAGCACACCTTCGCTTCTGTCTTCTCATCCACACTTTCACCCCCCACACACACACACACACACACACACACACACACACACACACACACACACAGATGAAGTAGAGGATTATTCAAAGCAGTGCTTGTTTATGACATGCCGGGAAAGGTGTGGGATGTGGTCGGAGCGAAGGAGAGCCAGGTTCTGCAAGGTTGTATGCAAAGTTTGATTTCACCTTCTGCGAGAAGCGGGAGAGAGTGGGTAATAACCCAATAAATATTCCCCCTCTCTCTGACCCGTGCGTGCACTTGTTAGCCTGTGTGCAGTGCTCATTGACTATTCCACATGTGGTAGCATCACAGCGGCAGGTGGGGACGGCTTTTTTTTTTCAACAGTGCTTGAACTTAACTTACCAGCCCCATGCCTAATTAAGAGCATCACAGTTGGTGTACTTGGGAATAACATCCCAAGCAAGATTTTTGGATCCAGCTATTCAGTACATGGAAAAAAGACATTTTGATAGTGGCTAATGAAGTGTAGAATGACCTCTGTGGATCATCATGGAAAACCTACATACATAAAATGCACTACATTGCCTCTCATTCCCTAATTTACCTTTATTGTCACTGATACATGACATTACCAACAAAGTCTTCTCTTTACATATGCCAGCATATCACAATCATTGTATGGCACCCCTTGATCACAAGCACTTTGATCAATGAGCCAGTAACTTAGTAGGCTGAGGTGTCAAATCCAAAACTCTGTGCTAAATAACTACCCACTGATCCACCATTTGCTTACATACACCACTGTGGAACATCCATCCATCTTCTTATTTACCTTATCGGTAGAAGCCTACCTGTAATCACTGGATGCAAGGCAAGCCCATCACAGGGTACTATACACTCACCCACTCACACCTTGGGAGGGATTTAGCATAGCGAGTTCATCTACACTGTGTTTTTGGCAGGAAAAAGGAAAGTTGACTTCTCACAAACTTTGTGTTTTGTGTTTTGGGACTACCCAAAACAATGTGGACACAAGGAGAACACACCAAGAGATTAAACCCACAACGCCAGACCCCTGGAGCGGTGTGACACACACAGTACCTGCAGGGTCACTGTACTGCCCATGTCTGAACATGTTCTTTGAAGCTAGTTTTGGGGTTTTTCCATATGATATGAAAGTTCTATACCAATTCAAAGTTCAAGTCAAGAACCTTTAAAGAGTTCAATAGGAAAGATCAGTCTTGGCTTGAAACCATGAAACACGCTTTATTATTGTTATTCTTCCTTTCCAGATACTATTTTAGAGTTCTTGAAGAGTTCGATGCCCTCTCCCCGTGTATACTTCCATGTATCAATTACTCCCCTGGAGGCTTCCTCACAGCTAGTGTGTGGAGTATAGGCTAATATCTATGTGCATAGACCCACTCTTCATTGAGCTTCCTCTCCACTGGCCCAATATGTCTTCCATTATTCAGAAGGGCTCACGCTGTAGGCAGGAACAGATTAAATCCCCCTCACGCAGCAGACCTGCCGCCGGACCTGCCTTCCACCACCGTCCTTTTCTCAGCTCACAGCTAAGGCAGGCAGCAGCACAGACAGAGGCTTGTGGCCAAGATGATAGTAGCCTCTTTGTACATGGCCAGACCTGCAGCTTTAGTTAGTGAATAAATGAACTCCCACTCAGCTCTGAAGTACAGAATGAAACAGGTTTAACTCTAGTACCATCCTGAAATAACTGCAGGTGCTACATTCCCTATTCTTTATAAGTGCAAGATATTGTTTCATTCAGACTGTTTCCTGCCTGAGCTTCAGTTATAGCGGCTACAGTGATACTGAACTATGTGTACTGAAATGGCACCACTCTCTTAATGTATGTATCCTTTTTGGTACTGCTTGACCATGACTGACACATGACACACTAGATATTGTCTCTAGAAAAGTGTTTGAGTAGTTTGGGGACATAAACAAACTTTAAGATGTTTATGTTAAAGCAACATTATGCAAGATTTTTTTTTTCTCCTCGGCTCCCCCTGTAGGTGAGGAGGATATTTCCACCTTGCCTTGTTGAAACACACTGATTCTAATGCATGCACATGCCCATATTTGTGCATGTCTTTTTATGTCAATACATAGAACTCTTGCTAGCATGCTGACTCTCCTCCCTCTCCCTCACTTTACACCTCAGCATCCTCTTACACAAATACTCACACTCTTACACCTGCTCTGTCTTTCTCTTCCTTTGAACAGTCCCAGCACCCACACCTGAAGTAGACCCCCTATACTCCCCTGTGTCTCCTAAGCCCAAGGCAGTGCAATACAATGTCAGATATTCCAGTTTTTCTCCATTTGTTAATCTATTTACACACTGCCTTTGTGTGTCCTCTGTCACCTGCTCTTCCAAAACATTCCGTAATGATTGAATACACAGAATGTAGGTGAGCCCAGAGTTCTAGAACTTTCCATAACCCCACTGTAGGAATCAAAGCAAAGCAGAGCCTCCTTCAATGTGAACTCACAGAGCAGGAGCATGCTCAAAGTAAGCAGAAACTGCTCATATTCAGCATAAATCAATAAAGTCAGTATAACAGTATGTTCTCAGAAGCTTGGTCAAATAATGGAGTATAGACTGACTCAGGATTCAGGGTTCATAAAGCTCAAATCTGATTTTTTTGGTATATCCAAATTAAGTAGGAATGATGGTCTCCAGTCAGAATGGCAAAACACATTACTTCTGACTTTCTAATTGGATTCAAGTCACATATGCATGAGGTTTCAAATCAGATTGAAATTGGACTCAGTTAGACCAGTCAGATTAAATTTCATGTCATCATTAGAGTGGCACTTCTTGATGTCAGAAGTGGCACAAAAAAATCTGTCTGGGACATCTGTCTGCCTCAGTTATCTGAAGCCATTACATTGACAATAGCCTCAGATTCTACCAGTCACATAGCAACTGGTGTAGAGTCAGTCCTTCTTCTTGAGCAATGTCTGATGTCTTTTTTAACAAACCACATGGACATCTTTACAAGGCATAAACATACAATACACCCCCTTTTCGAATTCAGTAAGCATTAGCAAAGGTGTTAAAACTCAGTTTTAACAAAGGTGTTTAATTTATTGAGTAAGCTGGTGCACTTCTCGGTGGAGAGTGTTTAACATATTGTACTTTGTGCCTGGTTCATTTTTTACAGAACTGGCATCATACAAAAGAAAGGCAGAATTTTATACAAATATCTCTAGGGTTATGCAGCACTATGCAATTATTGTGAGTGGTCATATGCACATTTCACCAAAGTTACATAGTGCTGTAGCAGTGTACTGAGCATGTAGGGAAAGTGACAGAGATGCTATTGTACCTGTTGCAAGTTAATTAATGAAATAATAATTAATAAAAAGATAAAATAATAAAATAAAAATATTTTGAATCTGCTATTTAAAGGTCAAAATATTACATAATATTGCTTTAAATCATTAAACATTTAGAGAAAAATTAACATCCATTCAGAAAATTACATACTGTCTGACAAAAACAGGCTAGACCTGCTGAGCATTTCTTGTTTTAGAGTTTTCTCTAATTCCAGCACATCTGATCCAACTAGTGAAAAGACAATCCCTTGCTGAATGAAACTGGGTCTGTTAAAGTAGGAAAACTCTAAAACAAGGCAGTGTTACTCCAGAACCAGGATTGAGAACTACTGCTCTAGCAGATAAACATCCCAGACATGAGCTAGAGGGATATTAAGCCCCCAGCATTAAACAGTGGAGCGGTACAACTGTGTTCTTTGGAATGATGGTGCCCCATCCAGTACTTTGGAATGAGTTGGAGAACTGGGGATGACGTAGGTTTGTAATCATCCAACATCCTGTCCTCATTAACACTTAATGCAATCAAACCATCACAGCAATGCTCCAAAATCTAGTAGGCTGCCAGGTTTGAATTAGGGCTGTATAAAAACTCCAGCATTGAGCTGTGTTCTTTGGAATGATGCTGCTCCATCCAGTTATTTGGGATGAAGTGGATGATCATCCAACATCCTGACCTCACTAATGCAAGTCACTGAATGCAATCAAACCCAAACAGCAAAGCTCCAAAATGTAGTAGGAAGTCCTTCCCTGGTCACATTATTTTTAATACCCTTGATTTCAGAAAACAAAACAAAACAAAACAAAAAAAAACATAATGAGGTGTCCTGGTACTTTTGTCCATATAGTGTTTCACTATGGCAGTTGTGTGGCATCAGTCACATAACTTACTGCCACTGCACCTACTCTGTTATGAGGTACATGATATTGTTTATTTGAAAGACAACATGTAACCACAGCATTAGTGCCACTTTATGCAGTGGATTGTCGAAGAGATAAACTCTCTGAGTGGTTCTTTAGACTCAAGTTCTTCAGACTGGCATGTGATAATTGACAGTCATTAGACCCTATAAAAATCTGTGCAGTTCTAAAGTTATATTTTTTGTGTCATCAGACATGCTTGTGGAACAGAATGTTCCTATGTGGATACACCAGCAAATACGACTACAGTCTCACTTACAAATTGAATTTGATCACTGGTAACTTGCAACGTGGACTGTCTAAAACTCACATTAAAGAAACCCAGTTTGGCCTGCTGTGTGAACAAAGCCTTAGACAATCATGTACATATAGAAAAACAGTTCTCAGTGTGGAAAGCCTCTGCTGGACTGGTACCTCTTCTGCTCTGCTCTGCTTTGAGTTTGTGTAGGGCAGAGAGACAGGAGCGACTCAACCTGTTTTCAATTGATGGATCACAGCGGTGTGGCCTTAGTGAAGCTCCTGAAAAATCGGCCTGCTAAAACAAGTCGTACCTAAGAGCAAGCGTACCTCAAATGAATATCTGCTTCACACTGCCCTCTAAAGTGCATTAGGCAAGGCATGTCATTAGTATAAGAGACAGGTAGACAGAGGAGGACAGATGCAATGGGTGGGTGGGGGGCAATACCCTTAATACCCCCTCCCCACATCTGTCTGATTGAGGTGGGTGCTTTACCCCCACTAGAATTTAGGGGCTCTAAGCAAAGAACCCCTTCCCCCACTTTTGCCTATCCCTCATCTTGCGCTTTCGCTCTCTCTCTCTCTCTCTCTCTCTCTCTTTCTCTCTCTCTCTCTCTCTCTCTCTCTCTCTCTCTCTCTCTCTCTCTCTCTCTCCCCAGCAGGGTTGTGGAAGTGCATCCTCATTTAATAATGCATCAGAGACAGGCAGGAATCTGGCCTCACCAGCTCTGACCCAGACGCATCCAGCTTCCATTATTTAACATTTACACACACCTTCCAGCCCATCACTACCTCAATATTTAATGGCTTGGTGCTTTTTTGGGGGGTAGAGGGGTGTCTTTGCATTGCCCAATATTTCCCTTTGCATAAATATAGACAGTACACACACAAGCATGCACAAGTGTGTGTGTGTGTGTGTGTGTGTGTGTGTGTGTGTGTGTGTGTGTGTGTGTGTGTGTGTGTGTGTGTGTGTTGTGTTGTGTATGTGCATGCTTATGTGTGCAAAAGAGAGATCAGGACTCTATGGAGGGTTCTAACATTGTTGGTCAGAACACAAATAACACACACAAACTGTTCATGCAGGAACTGTTCAATGACGAGTATGGTGAATGAATGGAACAGGATTCATATTTGTTTGGAGTGTTGGATGCTGATGAGGCAGCTGATGCCACCTAAAAGTAAAATGCTGTCAAGACAATTCACAGATTCCCTTCATCCATGCATTCATTTCACATTAACTAATCCTCCAGTAATAGATTGACGAATGCAATCAAATCCACACAGCAGTTGAATAGATCTAATCTAAAAGAAAGCCATCCTCGGACAGTAGAGACAGTTACTCTCCTCTACAGTTATTAGTAGGATAAACTCTTTTTAAAACCCTTGATTTCAGAAAAAAATAATGAATGAGCAGGTGTCCCAGTACTTTTATCTATATATATATATATATATTGCTGTTGCATGGTTTCCTATTCTGATGTATTTTTTTAATTCTTATTAAACAGATGAGATTAAACACTCTTACTCTTTGAACACAACACAATCTCTAAAATACATATAATACCAACATTTACCCTAAGAACTTCTTAACGTGTATGATTTTCACACACTATCACATATGTACTTTATGATTTACAATGAGCTCTTGCCCACTGGTTGCACTGGTTTGCTAAATGCACACAAACTAACATTAACATAACATTAAGGTTAACTTTTTGTTAACTTACTTTTAACTTTACATTACTTTCACAATTCAATTATGGTTAATGTTGGGCTTAGAAAAAAGGCAGAGGTTTTATGGTTAAGGTTAAGATTTAGGTTTAGGCTTCATGGACTGCTTTGTAATATGAGAATATTACAAAGCATATGATCTCATATTACCTAATTTTTGCATGTCTGGGTTTTGTCAGTAATTTGTTAATTTGCATGAAAGTCTACCTGAAATGGAATGTTTGTCACATATGTACATATTACTCTTGAGACCAGGCTGTATGAACAAGTTTATTTAGGATTTACGTATACAACACTGTTTGATGTAGTGGTGTGAAAAGGTAGCATACAGTATGTACAATACTGACTGGTGGGTTTCCATTACTCAGGTGCAAAACTAAAGAGTCAAGTATCATGGTTGGTCAACTGCTTTTAGATGAAATAAACACTTAACTTCACCTATTAACACTATTACCTCTCAATACTACTTGTATATCTCATTTACATGTTCTGTTAAATCTCTTTGAAAGTTCTTGCATTTATGTGAAAGTTAGTTGTTTCCAGCTTCTTGTAATGGCTGAGTACGCTGAGCAGTCGAAGACAAAGACAAGGGAGGCGGATGTACATGCAGGGGTTTAGGATTTAATATAATAAAGAAGAAAACAGAGAGAAAGACTAGGGAATACAATACAAACTAAAACGGACTAACATGAACTCTGGGGAAAGACTGATAAGTAAACAAACCACATGGAAACAAACCGACACAATCACCAAACAAAACAACAAAGGACTGACAAGGACAGACTGAAACAGAGGACATAGAGACATAGACAGGACATATACATGACACATATATATATATATATATATATATATATATATATATATACATACATACATACATACATACTATACAATAAAATCCAAAATACAGTTAAAATACACAATACAGTTAATATACACAAAGTTGTGTGTATTCATTTAGTGATATTCCAAATTGTATTTTAACCTGTTAAAGCCAAGGCCTCTTACCTTACCTGTTAGTGACCACAACTGACTACATTTTTTATGAAACATGTATGTTTAGTAAAGGACAAATAATTTCAAACAGATTAATCTCAATGAGGTGTGTAGGAGTATAACTGCATCTGAGTTTGTTTGTTTGTTTGTTTGTTTCTGTTTTTGAACATCTAAGGTTTAGGTTGTTAAAAGGAAGCTGGTCCTGTCAGGTGAGTTTCCAACTGAAGGAGCTTTTAACTGAAGGAGTATAGCAGTAAATAAAATAGATGACAGGAGAAGCAGGAAGTTATTTTAATAGATTCATCATGCAGAATGTCTAGCAAAGAAAAACAAGGAAACAAAGGTGTTTCCAAAGGATGCCCAACCTAATGCATACCTGCATTTATTTCCATCTGTTAGATAAGATAATTACACTTAATTGCAAGTGATGAACCCAGGAAGAATAAGTGAAAGGATCATCATCAGCATCCACGTTAAAATTGTATACAAGCAACACACATATTTATTTGAATCTCACCATTGTTCTTTACATTGTGTCACAATTCCATGATGAACGTATCCGAAAGCTGCCATTTTGGATATATGAGGTTTTGGCATGACAGCAGCAGTATATAGCTGACAGATCCCACATCTGCCAAATATCAATCTGTGGTGTAGAATTCAGGAAGGAAATCCGGCATTGCCCCTTCCTGTACAGTCAGTGGACTCTGACCAGTCCAGTTTGTTATCGAAAGATATGAAGATAAAACCCATTCAATTTTGTGCACCCATGCAAATGATTTTTCGATCACATTTGCTTTAAGCTACCTCTGCTTCTATTGGTCAGATGACAAAAAAAATGAACTGTTCAATATGACTTTTTTGTGTTGTGACTTCTGAATCATTGCACAGGACATCATATCAAGCAAGAGATCATAGCAAATTCAAAAGCCTATATTTTATCCTTTTCATATGAACATTCCTTGAACCATGCATGTAAACTTGATTGGCATAATCTTACCACAATCAGTGGATAGCAGAAGCTGCAGAGATTTGTAACATCCTGTAGCTTGTGGCAAACTGGAGCCTAGCCTTCATGCCCTTCAGTTCACTTCCACACTTATACTCTTAGTTTTCTGTTTGCTCTTGATTTCTTTTTTCTGTCTTTTTTCTTTTACCTCCTTCATCTTCCTCCATCCTTCCACGCATTTGTAAACACAGAACATTTCATTATAGAGTGCAGTGGAAAAAAATCCATCATAACAAAAGGAAGTGGATGAAATGGACACAACTGTTGACAGCAGGGTGAATGACGTGGCTGCTGGGAGCTTAAGTAACCTCCCCCATTTCTATGGCTTCTTTCCTCTTCCATTTCTCCTTCAGTCTTTCTCAGGCTTACCACCCCAGCACACCCCCCTTTTCTCCTTTTCCCAAGGAATCCATTTCACATAATTAAAGACGCTCAAATGAAATGGCCCCTCTGGAAAAGTGGCTTTCAGCGGTGAGAGTGGGAGTGCCTCAAGGAGCCTTCCAGGGCCCATACTCGGATAGCACACCATGTGGCTCTGCCTCAGCGCCGATCAATATCATCTCCGTTATTAATATCAAAAGCGCATTACTTTGTTTTGTGTCTGGCAGCATGCCAAAGCTCCAGGGTCCTGCCTGCCGCTCCCCCCTGGCCATTTACCAGGCCTATAATTTACTTTGGTGAGTTTTTAAGGTATTGTTTTGTCAGGGCCAATCAGGACTGAGTAACAAATGATCCCAGCAGAGTGGTGGGGAGCTCCATCTATAAGTGGCACACGTGGCCAAATTCATTTTTGAAAGTTTCATGTCAATTACCCCTGTCCTTGACTGAGGGGAGTGAGGATGGTGGAGTGGGCAGGGTTGAGGTCAAGGGAAGCTGATGGCCCGCATGATTCTCTCTGAGGGATGAGGTAACAACACTAACAATTGTCCCTGTGCCAGAATTAGACATGACGCTATCTTTAATTGGTGCATTGAATTAAGGAGAGGGGCGGCATGTAGTCCATGTTGAGAAACAAAAAAAATAAAAAATAATATTGAGCACTTAAAGGAAGAGGGCCCATTGATTTTTCTGATGCATTTACCTCATACAGTTAGTCTATCTCAGGGGAGCTGGGAATATGTGTTGGAAGTGGTCAGACAAAACACCGCCAGAAGATTGCTAATCCACATACTTATACCTGATCTCACACACCCTCTTCTCCTGTAGCTTCCATTCTTTATCTGTCATGGTCATAACAGCTTGATGAAATATTTCCTGAAGCATGACAGAATCATTTCTGGAATTTTCCCGAGAAGCATGTATTTGACTGAGGTGTGTTCCTCCCACGCAACTATAAACCCTACTGCCATGAGTGTACAGAAGTATAAGCCTACACTGTTCAGTCTAGAAACTGAAATTATGTAAGTTCTGACCACAATGTGCTCAGGTCACAAATATTTAGTTCCTTCAGGTGTTTTTACATAAGAAGACAATGAAAGATTATAAAAGATCAAAATTCTCTTTGCGTATCATTACTGTTTTGTGTATCCTAGTGTAAGAAGCCAGAGTCAGGGTCAGCTATGCTACAACAGCCCAAGAGCAGAGAGGTTTAAGGGCCCAAATAAGGCGGTGTGGTATCAAACCCACAACCCTGTGATTACTAAATCTAGTGCTCAACCAGCAGTTTAACTACTCAGACTCAGTGATCAAACTTACAACCCTGAGGTCAATAATCTAGTCTTCTAACCACTGAGACTTGGGTATCAAACCCACAAAATAGGTGATGCCACCGATAGTGACCATTTTCCATTCTCTTCCATTTTTGTAATAGAGACAAACCTTTTAATGGCTTTAAATAGTTTCAATTTTAATTGTTTCTGGGCATCTGAAGTTTAGAATAAATCATGAAATAAACCATGACAATCCCAGCTGTTACAGAAAGTGAACAGCATTTCCTTTACAGCATTCAGCACCACAGTCTTATCCAGAGTGACTTAGAGGTTAGAGGTGGACCAGAGTAGTTTTAGGAACCTTGCCCAAGGACTCTTATTGGTGTAGGACAGCATAGTTGCCCAGACTTGGAATCGAACCTCAGTCTCCCACATGGTGTTGTTCTTTCACACAAACAGGTTGAAATTAAAATACAGAGAAAGAAAACAAAATGAAGGAAAAGAGATGAAAAAAATTAATTAAGAGAAATAGAAAGAGAATGAGGCCAACATAAAAAAAGAAAGAATGAGAGAGTTAGCTATATGAAAAAGGTAGAAAGAAAGAGAGAGAGAGAGAGAGAGAGAGAGAGAGAGAGAGAGAGAGAGAGAGAGAGAGAGAGAAAGCCTGTCAATGATGCTGTGCTGGGGTTTAATGAAGGATGTTGGAAGTGCCTAACAGATGTGGTAGGTTACATCTCTGTTGAAACATTTGGCCTCCAACAATCAGGGTCACAGCTTGCTTCACGCCCCATACTGATGTCCCTCACTGAGGGACCACGGATGACTGCAGCGCCAGTGAGGGTGCTAATTTATGCTCCTGTAGATGTGTTCGGTGCCAGGTGCAAGAAACATGCAGCGCAGAGCATCGTAAACACTCAGGTACACGTCACCTGATGTCCAAAGTGAGAAGACGGAATAAAGGATGGTGTTCTGACACATGAAAGCCAAAAAACACACCGAACACCAAAACAGACAGACGCTGGAGGAGGTGAGATGGCCAGAGGCAGTCTGTGTTTGCAAAGGGAATGGCAGAACTAACATGATAGGAAGAAGTTGTTGCTTCCACTGTACCCTCAAGCTACAGCACTTCTGTTAAGCCTTTGAATGGAAATGGAGAAATCTCTTGAATCTGTCAGATAAGAAATAGAGATGGCAAAGCTCATCTATCTGGTCTTGCAGGGCTAAAGGAAAGCTCATATAGACAGAGATTAATGATAAATGCTACTTTTTATGTGATTTCAGTACTGCTACATTACATACAAGCATATACATGCATGCTTTAGAATTTTTACATATAAAGGTATTTAAAAGTTTAACATATAAACTTCAAGAATCAGTTAAACTGTACAGAGGGCTCAAGATTTGGTGCTGTGCCCCTGTATCCATAAGATAATTAAATTATTTTAATATTAAATATTAACGTTTATTAAATATAAGATACAATTAATAACATTAATGTGTAATGAACTATATTTAATTAAAAATAGTAATAATAATTTACATAAATAAATAAATACATTTCTAAGTTTTAATTACTTAAGTAACATTTTAATGTAACTTGATTTGATATGTAACAATTAACAGAATTAAAAAAATATGTATGAATTTGACCATGATTTGATCAAAAATGTATTTGTGCCTACAATATCTTCTTAGTGTGATGTTGGTTTATGAGTATTAAATACCACTTCTACCACAATATCTCAGAAATACTGTTGGAAATTGTTTTTGCTTGTTTGTAATGTAATGTAATGTCATTTGTAATGATTAGATTGACAAGAATATTTAAGAGTCATTCAAAATATGTGACAGTGATCCAAATAAAATAAAAAAACTACCAATTATTATTATTATTATTATTATTATTATTATTATTATTATTATTATTATTATTATTATTATTATTATTATTATTATTATTGGTTTTTTTGGGTTTTTTTTCTTATCCTTTCTGAAAATTAAACACTGTGAGAAAGAAAACAACAAAAAAACAGCCCCTTCCTTCTCATTATCCTCTATTACCCAATATATGGGTCAGTGATGTTATTAGCCCAGCTCACTCTCACTGAGTCTGAATGCATATAAATGTTAATGTGGTCAGAGCAGTAAACATGCACTGGAAGGCTTCTTTGGCATTTAAACTGGGATCTAAAAACAACTGAATTTTGAATGTTTTCTGAACTGGATTTCTCAATGACAATTCATCACACAAATATATGATCACATGGTAAAATAAGGTAGGTCTTGTAGTTTGTAATGTGTAATAGTGTGTATTCTGTATTCTGGTTAATGTGATCCTGAGAAATGAAGCCTAAGCCAATGGTGTGTAACTGCCCACAAATTTCGGGTTCTAAGAGCTAAACAGTGTTGTGTTCTATAAGTTTCTTTCTTTTTCTTCTTTCAGCTGCTCCCTTTAGGGGTCACCAGAGCGGCTCATCATATTTATGATCCACATTATAGTTTTGGCACAAGTTTTATGCCAGATGCCCTTCCTGATGCAATCCTCACCATTTATCCGGGCTTGGTGAGTTTAAGGTGGTTGGTGAAGTTTAAGGTGGTTTAAAAAAACATGCTGTGAGGAAAATGTATAATACAAAATAATAGTTGTATATGCAACTTGTTTTTCTTTTTTAATAATTGGTCATAAGGTCAAATAAACCCTGTGGTCATAAAAATTGAATCGTTTAGGGTTAGCGATGTGCTACTATTATGCATTCAGTTTATTTTATAGGAAGTAAAGTCATTTCATTAAATCAAAGAAAAAATAAGTGAAAAATGTAAGCAGAAGTGAAATGATATGTAAATGTAGTTTATTATGTAACAAACTATCACAGCTGCTATATGGTGGGCAATGTCCCGAAAATGCCCTGAAATCCCTGCTGCTGTATCAAGGGCAATGGCCTTAACTTTTGGATGAGAAAACAAACAATATTTGGTTTTGTCTTGGAAAGGACATATATCTGGAAAAAGGGAGATCCCACAGATTACTGTTGATATTAAGCAGTGGGGAAAAACATGACAATTTGAGCCATAAAGTTTAAAACTAATAGGAAATAAAAAAAAAAGTTAATTTTTACTATGCCCCACACAGATAAACACTGCCTGTGAGATCAGCTTACCTCTTTATTTATTTAATTACACATTTATCTCCTGGAATATTTATTTGATTTACTCTGTATTAAATGTATGTTCAAACAATTTCTAAATATGGCAGCACTTGCAAATAGTTCACAGGCTCACTGCTTCTCATTAACCCTCTGTTGAAGAAAAAAAAAATCATTAGAAGCTCATTAAATCATATTGCTGTAAATATCAATACACCGTTTGGCTGTTTGGAGGAAAGTGGTCAAAGTCATAAATCTCTCAGCCATCAAAGGGCCAGAAAGCACTGCTGCTGTATGGTCTCTTTGATGCCCCTTGGATGAAAGTGTGTGTGAGTGAGTGAGAGAGAGAGAGAGAGAGAGAGAGAATGTGAATTTTTTTACTCCTTTTGGTCCTCAAAAAGGACAGCATGTAGGACAAAGGAAACAAGTATTTATTACACTGATTGAACAAAATGTTATCACTTTCAAATCAATCAATTTGCTCCTCACAAAGGTCATTGTATCCAAAACATTGATTTCAATCTTTCCATACTGTTTCATCCCTAATAACTGGAATGATTTTAAGCTTCATTGTGTATCCTTTTTATCTTAAAACAGCTTTAAAATAATGTTGATGCTTCACTGAGCTGTAATAGGAGAATATCATCCCTTTCAATGCTACTCTGAACTCAAGCACACTGCACTATGTAACAGGGAGAGGAAAATGCTGGTGAGAACCGTGTAATGCTGCATAATCAGTCATATTAGTGTAGAATTCTTTAACATTACTCTGCCAATTCAGTCCACATGCTGGTTTTGTTTTAATTATAGTTCTGTGTCTCTCAACTTCTCCATGTCAGGGTGGTGTGCTGAACAGATGAAGACTAGGGAAGTAGACAAACAAAGCTACAGCATAGGAACAGACTTACAAACACATAAACTGACAGAAGCTCTACTGACAAACACCATGATGGAAACAAAAGGACTGATCAAGACTGACAGAGACAAAGGGTCTTAAATATAAGACAACATTAACCACACCAAAGACAATCAAAACAAACACGACCCATGTGCTCACGAGCACATGGGGAAAAAACATTGATTTCAATCAGAAAGCAATGGTGAACAAGACTGACACATGACAGACATGACAGTCCAGAAATGCATATGTAAAGCATTAATTTAGAGGTGACTCGCAGTGTGAATTACACTGCCCAACTGTACGGGGAGCCTAGGAGCAAAAGTACTAATTCTTCCTTTACTTTCAGGTAACCTCGTTAACATTATGCATGTTTCTATCCAAAGGGTAATAAGTAACCATAATGGATCGCAGTGCAGAGTTAATTTTTGTTAAAAGATGTCTGTAACGCTTCCAGACACAGGTAGTTGCGGACGTACACGCTGGGTTGTATTTATTAACAGGATACAAATAAACACAACGAGAAAACACAAAGTCACAAAGCCACATAACCACAAAGACCGACAAGGACTAACAAAAGACAAGGGACTTATATACACAATCACATAAGACACGGCTGGGACATGATAACGACGGGGCAGGGTTACAAATGGAACACAGCTGGGAATGGGAGGAGACATGACATGTGCTCTATGGGATGGTAAACAAAAACACAGACCACAGGGACGTGACAGATACCTGACAATGTCTTGATTCAGACCTCACATTTCGGTATAATTTCAGTACAACAAGGGTAAAAAACAATAAAAAGCTCTCTTTTACTTTCTTTTTCATTTTCATTTACGCACCTTTTTCATATCAAAGACTTCTCTGTATGCATTTCACTCACTTTACATATTATAATACTGATTCAAATATTGTTGTTAAATGGCAGAGCAAGTGTCACATGAAACACAGTAATGTAAAGCTGTAGAGAAACTGAGATGATCAGATCACCGATGATGTCAACATTCATTTCACTGGTGTGTCAGTAAGTTATAACCAATCACTACAGACAGATGGGATTGTTTCTGACAGGGAGTGGTAAAACTGGAGTTTCACACAGCCTCATGCCTGAAACATGGTCATGCATGCAAGATTTCCCAATATATCAACTGCTTGTTCCTTCCTTCAGCACTCAGCATAACTTTTCAATGCACTTATTAGGTGTGTGACTGTGCTGACTTTGCTGTGCAGGTTAACAAAAGCAGACTTAATCTGGTTTCAAACCAGTTTCTGGGTAGAACTCATAGTTGTGAGTTTTGGTTTGGCATTATATTCATGAAACTTTGCACACAGCAAATAGCTACAGTGTACTGTGCATTTTCTGACCACTTTCTTGCATTAGCTGTGATACAAGTATGAATGGATAATGACAGTGGAAATTTGAGTTGGATGCAAGCTAGTGTTGGTATTGAAGTCCATGCAGGTTGCGTAGTCTAATCTAGTAGTTGGTTCTAAGAAGTGGATGAATAGAGGGAGTGGTCCGCCAGGCATCCGCCAGGCATCCGCCAGGCATCCAGGGCAGCTCGGGACATGGGGGGAGAAAAGAAGAAAAATTAATTGCTCCTTAAAGAGAAAGGTTGTGAGTTGTGATTTGAAGATAGAGAGTGTGTCTGAGTTGAAGGAAGGCTATTCCAGTGTTCTTTTTAATTCTAGGGACTATCAATAGGCCTGCGTCCTGAGAATGCAGTCTACGTGAAGGGTTTTAAAAGGTCTTTAAGATATTGAGGGGCTAAACAATTTAGCGACTTGTATGTTAGGACCAAAATGTTATAGTCGATTTGGAATTTAATAGGGAGCCAATGGAGGGATGAAAGAACAGGACTAATGTGATCAAATTTCCGAGTTCTGGTGAGAACCCTCGCAGCAGCATTTTGTACTGATTGGAGCTTCTGTAACGATTTCCCCAAAACTACCAGCTAGAAGGACGTTACAATAATCCAATCTGGATATGATGAATGCGTGCACCAATATTCATTCAAACGTGCGTCAGCATGCGTGCATGAGAGTGCTTTATGCAATTTTGTTAAATTGCGTAGGTGGAATAATCCAGTCTTTACTACATAACTAATGTGGGTGTCGAATGAAAGGTCTGAGTCACATATAACCCCAAGGTTTCTTACAGTGGAGCTGGGTACAATTCAAAAGCCATCTAGATTAATAGGGTTAATGGATTTATTAGGTCCTAGTATTAAGATCTCTGTTTTTTTCAGAGTTTAGAAAGAGGGAATTTTGTGTCATCCAGGTTTTAATTACTTTAACACAGTTCGTTATCCTACTGAGGCAATGATCCTCATTTGGTTTGGCTGATATGTAAAGTTGGGTGTCATCAGCGTAACAGTGAAAGTAAATGTTATGCTTTCAGATGACTAGAGTAATTAGAGGGAGAACAGTAATGGACCAAGAACAGACCCCTGTGGAACGCCATATTTTACTATGGTGTGATAGGAGTGATTATTATTGATGTTTACACACTGAAGGCGGTCGGTCAGGTATGACTGAAATCAATTTAGGGCTGATATTTTAATTCCTAAGTGATTTCAAAGTCTATGAAGCAAAATAGAATGGTCTATAGTATCAAACGCTGCACTGAGATCCAACAATACTAAAACAGCATTACAATTTCTATCACGAGAGAGTAGCAGGTCATTTGTAACTTTTAGTAGAGCTGTTTCGGTGCTATGATTTGGTCTAAATCCAGACTGAAAAGCTTCATTTAAATTATTATGGTGGAGGTAGGTGCACAGTTGGTCAGACATTACTTATCTAGGATCTTATTTAAGAAGGGAATGTTTGCTATTGGTCTATAGTTTGCAAGCTTGTGAGGGTCAAGATTTGGCTTTTTCAAAATGGGATTAATAATCGCAGGCATGTATCCTAGGTTAAGGGAAGAGTATAATGAGTAATGATTTGATAGCAGTTCGAACAACCTGTTTAAATAGTCATGTGGGTACTGGATCTAGAGCACATGAGGATGATTTGGAGGAGCTAATTAAACTGGGGAGGTCTTTTTCACTAACTGGGTTAAAATGTTCTAGACTCGACTCAGTGCCAGTTCTGTTCTCAAATGTGTAAGGAGGTGATGTTGGAGCCAGATTATGAAGTTTTAGTCAAATTATTTCTTTATATTTGATTTATTTATATTTATATTGATGTTAAAAAATGTCATAAAATCAAGAAATCAAGTGTAATGATTGAGCCTGTGCTGTGGCTGCTGATTAATTTTGAGAAGGTATCTAGGGTTGTCTTTATTTTTATCTATTAGAGATACAATATATGATGATCTTGCTTTGACTAAGGCATGTTTATAATCTCTAAGATTAACTTTCCAAGCATCTTTGAAAATTTCTACTTTTGTTTCCCACCATTTGCTTTCAAAACTGCGTGCGGTCTGTTTCAGAGTGTGGGTTTGGTCATTGTGCCATGGAGCTAATTTTTTGCCTTTAATTTGTTTGGTTCTTATAGGTGCTATATTATCCAGATTAAGCGGAGTACTGAATTTAGAGTATTTATTGTATGATCAAGGTTACTATGGTTAGAAGGGACAGAGACAGTGGATAAGTCAGGGAGTGCATTAATGAATTTGTTTAGTGTTGAGGTTGTTGTGGTGCGTCTGCTAATGGAACGAGGCGACTGGTACATGTTGTGGTGTAAAACTAAGTCGAACATAATTAGGTAGTGATCAGAAATGGAGTCATTCTGTGAAATACAGGTCACATTATCTTTGTCAGTACCCAGGGTTAAGACTAAATCTAAGGTATGAGTGTAGCGGTGGGTCCAGTGATATTTTTTTCAGCCCGAAATCATCCAAAATGGACTGAAAGTTTATTGTAAGTTATTGTAAGTGGAGCTTGGGCTTTTTCAAAGTGAATATTGAAGTTTTCCACAATCACAGATTTATCAGTAGAAAGAACTACTTGGGCTTGGAAGTCTTTATTGAGGCAGGGGCTGGGTCAAATACCTTTAAGCTAAGTACTTCGAAAAATTTTGCTTCAATCATAGACTGTGGCTACACCACCTCCACGACCAGATGGGTGACTGTAGTGACAGAGGGAGGACAGGATTCATTTAAAGCTATGTATTCATTGGGTTTAGCCCAGGTTTCGCAAAGACACAGGACACTAAGTTCATTATCAGTGATCATTTCATTTACAATCACTGCTTTGGGGGTTAAAGATCATGTATTTAATAATCCCATAACAGAAAACCATAATAATTAAAATCTGTGTGGCCCCGGCAAAATTTGGACACTCTGCTGCAAGACTCAGGTTGTTTTTGACGAGGTCTCCTCTCTTGATTAGCAAATCAGGCCAGTAGCATGTAACCAACTGTAATGGCAAACTCTCTACTGAATCTAATTTCCAAGTTTAATACATTCTTATTGCCCAAACCTTGCACTAACTTTCAGCAACCATGGGCTCCTCTAAGCAACTGCTTCAAGATCAGAAAAAAACAATCAATGCCCACAAGGCAGAATAAAATTGTTATGAAAGAGAAAGTACTTATCCTATATATCCAAATGTATGTTGACACTCCTTCATGACCTATTGGCATCATGCCTAATGCCCGATTTTGAGTAGAGGGGTATAAAACACACCAGCATTCTGCTGTGGAGCATTGGAACTTTGATCTGTGGAATGATGGTCTTCCATCCTGTACTTCTGGAATGAGCTGCGGAGTTGTGGATGAGATGGACTAATCCAACATCCTGACTCTCTCTGTTGATGAATGCAATCAAGCAGCCAAAATCTAGTAGAACATCTTCCCTGCAGTTGTTGTTGGGTTTTTTTTAAACCCTTTTAATATTAGAAGAAACAATAATTGAGCAGTACTTTACGTTTGACTAGCTACAGAGGTTGTGTTTACTACTTCTTAATGAAAAAATTACCAAATGTATAAATTGACAGAGCGCTTATACTTTTTTATATGTAGTGTACGTTAATATTATAAACTTATGTCTAATATTGTTGCTGTCCAATGAAAGCCACTTATCTCTATTTTTGTCAGTTTTGTAATTTTTTTCTGCAGAATGTGGTCCGAAATGACTGTAATTTCTTTAACTTCCATTCAAATTAAGAGACTTTTTGCTTTCTCCTGTAAAGTCACCATTTTGGAGATACATGTTTGCAATGGACAGTGATGGTATATTGTACCTGTCAATCATGTATTAGTGATTCACTGCACATGGGCTATTTGATGGAAATCGTAAAATTCAAATATTCAACTAAGTTTACTGCATTAAGATTTATTAAATCCAAACATTGCCCTTCCTCCATTTCACTGAGGTCAAACAAACCTGACAAACAAGAACAAAACTTT
>CM067507.1:19989101-20061601 GCA_034509495.1 Acestrorhynchus altus
ACCCAGCACTAGTAAGACACTTCTCACAAACAAACAGCTATAAAGATACTTTTCTACTGCCGGTAGCAAGAATGCACTCAACAGACAGGATGCCAACGGTAGGGAGGTGACAGACTAGAGAAGAGATGGGCGATAAGCAGACACCACCTGTTCTTTCTCTGGGTTTTAGATAATATGATCACAACCAAATTGCAACACAACTCATCACAACTGTGCATATGTATGACTGCACAATACAGACCAAGAAACATTTTACTACACTGACATGCCAAAAGTAATGGGACAGGAACTAGTATCACAATTTGGCATCAATTCCACAAATGGATGGAAGTTTATATCTTCTAGACATCCACCCACAGCTCTGTGGCATTTGTCGGTGTTAGAGCAAAAGCATGGCTTCATGGGGTCTGCACTACACACAAACCTTACCATTAGTCTGAAACAACTGGGGCCTTTTTAACGGACAATGGATGAGATTTGCTTGTCTGTTCCTACTGACAATTTTAGCCAGATGTCACCAGTCACGATCATTAAGTACCTGAGGGCTGCCACTGCACTGACCACAGTGGGTGACAATGCCTCCAATAATATATTCCCAGTACACATGTGGCAGTGTGAATCAATGTCCCACACAACTTTGGAAATTGAATGTCCCAACCATCCGTCACCCACTATAAGGCCTTGCTTAAAGACCTGCCTTTACATGAGCATATACACTTATACAGTTTTGTGTATTACCTAGCTGTCCCATGAGGCAATGCCACTTCATAATCAATTTACATACTGTAATCCCTTGACTTGTGGGTATATATCATCACCGTCACACAAAAGAATTGCATTTTCATGATGGAAGTTAATCTAAAAAAAAATGTTCAGGTAATTTTGGAGCATTTCTATTGGTCTATTCACCATTCACCAGCCTTTACCAAAAATTGAAAAACAGGAAAAATAGAGACACAAGGTTTTTGCATTATAGCAACAACATATGGTGATGTATCCTCTATTATTATATAAATACATTTAGACTCAAAGTCCCCTTTAACTGGCCTCAGAGCATGAATATCTACATTGGGCACAGTAAAATCTATCAGTATATGCATTCCAGTTTTCTGTGCTCTATCTCTACGTAAAAAGAACAATGCTGCCTCTATTGCTGAATGAACTGTGATAGATTCTAAGCAAGCAGCCATGCACAACTTTGGTTTTCATCAAAATGATTTACGCTTCTTGGATCATGTGAATGTCTCAACGCACCCAAACACTCACCATCGGTCAGGATGCTCGCAATCAAAAACCGAAAATAAATAATACTGTTATTTGTTAGGGTTTCAGGCCACATATGGCAGCCTTTGAGGCATGAGCATTGCAGTAATGATTATGAAGTGATTTTGCACATCCCAACATGTCTTCTGTTCAGCTCTGTTTCAAGTCCATTGTAGAAAACCCTGCAGCTGTGTTAAGCTTTACTTTACACCATTCGTAAACACACATTAAAGACAAAAGCAAAGCTTTGGCAGAGTGACAGTGGGCAGCAAGCACCAGGCTTAATGGGAGCATAGTGAGCAATGGCTTTTCCATGGTGCAATGAGACAGCCGCCAGTAAATCAGAGCAATAGTTAACATCCATGTATCATCCACGCATGGCAGGTCAGATCCAGAAAACACAGGTGAATGGCTGATTGACGGCTGCTGAGGGAGGTCAGACCATTATAGCACACATTATCTAATACTCTGTGCTGACCTTAGTCATTCATTCTCCTCCTCCTCTTCCTAACAGTCTATAGCACCGTTTCTCCAATCTGGTCCTAGTGTCCCCCCCGCCCTGCAAACTGAGTGAATAGACCATCTTCTGCTTGTAAACAGAGATGTGATTTGTGGGCAGAATTGATTATTGTTGGGTCAATGGATAAAGGACCCAACTAAATAGCTAAAGTTGTTGTATGTCACGAAAAACCCAGTGCATACAAAAGACATATTTAAGGTATACATCTGTCTCAATGTCCACAATTTTGCACTTTGCAGTCATGTCCAGAACATTGAATACCAAGGCTACTGACGTACTGCCAGGCTGTGAAAAGCACATAAAAACGCCTCAATAATGATGTGGGCTATCATTCATAAGTCAAGCAGTTATATACTGACAGAAAATTGCACTTGTTAGCATTAACTGTTTCATTATTTACTATTAGAACCATGTAAAACTACTACTGCTACTCTTCCCTAGTTTCTAGATATTATTTCAGGCAAAACACTTGTCCAAATAGCCAACAGACAAGAAATTCAGATTTTTTCATCTGTCCATTTAATAGCTCATAACCACAAACATTGTGTTTGCCTCAAAGGGCATCTTCAAGACTGGTATTCTATAGAAATTAAGGTCTTTTTTTTTAACATTCCACTTCTGGCCTCCGATATTGCAACAAGATATGTTTTCTATTATTTTGCAGATTATGCCCATTTCACTCCACTTGTTTCTCCACAAATCATGTGGAACTACAGTGAAGTTCCTGTATGTACTTCCCAAAATGGCCTACTACCAACTTCCTGATTCAACCAGAGAACTAATTAACAAGCCCTTTCAGAGTTGCCAGTGGTGTGTTAAAACATGGAACTCCTCTAAAACAGGGATCAACTAAGGTCATGGAGAGCTACCTTCTTGCAGGTTTCAACTCCAACTCCCAACTCCAACCCAAATCTAATCCCATTCAGTCAATCAGGAACTTTTGAAAGCAATTAATAATTAATAATTAGTGTGTATCGGGTGGGTGGATCAGTGCTGAACCTAAAGTATGCAGGAAGGTAGCTCTCCAGGTGCATGTTTTGGGGCACCAGGACAGGATTTGAGAAACACTGGTCTAGAGTGTGCACTCCCTACAGCAATACTGTTGATATATTAGAATAGCAAGAGACTAATAAGCGAGAAGTGAAAATTGATCACACTGCTGACCGTTGTCTCCAAGCAATTACCAGCCCAAACTATCTGGGTGGTTAGAGATGCATTGTGTTCTCGTGTACAGTATTTCATACATTCATTCTTGCCCAAGGGCGGGGACGGGGGTGGGAACTTTGTATTCACATGGTAGTGAATATACAGAGAGGAGTAAGATGAGGAGAGTGATTAAAGGAGTAATGGTGTCATATTGTTACTCTGAGTGAGGGCCTCAACTTTGGCTAAAATACATTATGCATTTGATAAATAAAATATAATATTAATAGAAAGTGGGTCACTGCTTTGAACTCAAGCATTCAGCAAACTCTCAGACATTCTGATGCTAAACTAAAGACAACAGTCGGTACTATTTGGCTTACTGCACTGTGTGATGGGCCCATCTGAAGTTACAGCCACGCAAACTTCAAAGACCACATCAACATTTAATGGTCACTTCTAAAACAACTTTATACAACTTAAGGGTGCTTAAGGTCTTTCACTAAAATTCTCTATGTTTCATGCTCAAAGTTCACATATGGGAATTTTCTCCTTTCAGCCAGAGAGTCGGGGAGTACACTGTTTAGTCTGGAACTTGTAAGCGTGATGAGTAAAAAGCACTGCAGGTGCCTTGGTTAATATGGCAAAGAGAAATCATTAAAAATTCCTAGACGTTTACTATCAGCACACAGCTGCTTACCTTACAGCCTTGACTGTATATTGAGCATAAAGGTGGTGACCATTTCTGGAGCATTCTGTTGCATGTAGGAGTAAACTCACATAATCGCTGTGCTATTCCCGCATGTATCCAGTCTTCTCATTACTCAGTTCCTGTATCATCAGACTGTAGCACATATTCTACATGGTTTGTTTGAAGGTTTTTCAACATTCCACACAGAACCATAAATCTCTAGAACCATTCACTTCAAATGATTGATGCATTCAACTGGTTCTTTTAGATTTCATGTTTCAATTCACAACCACTGCCACACTCTGTTTGAGATGGCATGCTAAAAAAAAATGACATTTAGCTGACATTTAAATAAAGGAACAACAGTATAAAAATGCTGGTAAAAGTATGTGAAATGTCTGTGGCATTGTGGACCTAAAACACCTTCTCCCCCTCCCCGCCTGAGCTCACACCACAAGTGACAATGAGTCCGGTAGTAAGGCTGGAGAAAAGTGAGCCCTTCGTTTTTGAAAATGAAGAATAACTGCACTCTACTGTCTTCACTTCTCTGTACTACTGGCCTCTGACAGCTATGAAGCTCACAGCAGGAGACACGGTGGGCGAGCTGTGGAAAAGGTCATGCAAACTCAAGCACATCTGCCATCTGAGTTTCAGCTGAAGGTGTCGTGAAAGACTTCCATTCAATAAATAAATATGACAATAAGTTATCATCGTGTTTTATATTATTATCATATTACTCTACCTATAATTATTCATATTATAATTAGCCTTTCCACAGCTCGCCCACCGTGCCTCCTACTGTGAGCTCCATGCCTGTCAGAGGCCAGTAGTACAGAGAAGTGAAGACAGTGCAGTGCAGTTATTCTTCATTTCCAAACCAATAATAAATGTGGCCTAAATAATAGCACAGTGGTCTTGGTTTAAGCCCCAATCCAACCTGAGGTTTGATCACTATATTTGACGTGTCTGACAAAAACAGTGGCTCTTACTAAAGGTCATCAGCTACTTGTCCCAAAGAGACCCAGTGCCTCCAGCAGAAAGGACACATCATCATCTGAAATAAATATGAGCAGGGACAAACGGACAACACATCTTCATGTTTCATGTTTATTATGTGCTGGCTGCCATGCAGCTCTGCTGTAAGAAGGTGCATTCTGGTTCCTCTGTTCAGCCTGCTACCTACTCCATTTTCCTCAACGCCAGGTCTTATTTTGGGAATTGCAGGCAAAGGGTTCAATCCCACCACTAACAGAGCGGCCACTGTTGCAGGAGGTCATGTCGTCTCTAGCTGCAGCTGCTGTGTTTCTGATCTGTCTCTCTTTAAGCTCGGGGTGAGAAACGCGGAGAACACACCTTCCCTTCCTCTACACTCCCCGGGAATCCCGCTCAGACAGAAAGTGAGCGCGGAGCGCGCCTCGCCTCTCTGCGGTACCTGACACAGCTGGCGTCCTCTGCGCCGCTCGGTCCAGCTGTTCTCCTCGCGCAGCGCTGTCAGCCGCCGGGGCGACTTCTGCTCCTCTCCGCGTCCTCTCGGAGATCGGGCTTCCCCTCCGTCCCGTCACACTGTAGCTGCAATCCCACATTCAGCTGAGCAGCACAACAACAACAACAACAACAACCACCACAACAACCACAACAGCAGCAGAAGCAGCAGCAGCAGCAGTCTCGCGCACAACGCAAACAAGTTCGCGCCGCACCACCCTGCACGAGACGCCCCGGGGGCCCCGCCCCCTCCTCGCGCCAGCCAATGGGAAGCTCTCGCAGCTTCGAGCGTCTTTAATATTCATGAGGCCGTCACTCTCCGCTCGCGCCCATTGGTTGAAAAGTGCCGTCGCTTTTTTTCTCGCTTATCCCCTCTTCGCTGGAGGGCTGCTGTCAGATGACGTCATGGAACATTCCCAAAATTCCCAAATTTGTGGAATTCTGAAGTACTGGAATTCTGCTCCACTCTTCAGAAATAGGTTTCTGTTTGAGGGGAGGAGTTTCACTGCTGCTTTTACGATGTAGGACTTTTAAACACCTGGATTTGACCCCCAGCTTCTTACGACCAAGCACCTAGGACAGGGGTCCTCAACCTTCTCCAGCTCATGGCCATCTTGTTCTTAAAGTGAAATTGGTTTGGTTTTGATAATGTTCAACAAAATGTTGAATTTTGCCTTTGTGTTATTGTTTCTGCTTTTCTATTCACGCTTATAGTCATTTCTTTCATGCATATTTTTATGATTTGATGTCCACCAAAGACTACTGTCTGCCCCTGAGGGGCCTGTGGACTGCAAGAGAGTGCTTCGTGGCCCACTGGTGGTCCCCATCCCACAGGTTGAGAAACCCCTCCGTACCCAGTAGGGAAGCAACATCAGTGTTTGTGTCAATGCACCAAACTATTCACACAAAATGAGCACTTAGGGAGAGGAAATCTCATAAGCTTTATCTTTTCACTGTGAGTAATTCCATGCTATTTTCACTGACAGCATCATATGTCTGGGGAAGCCGGGAAGATTGCTGATGTTAGCACTTTTTTTCAGATATTCACTTACTCACTCTTACTACTCAGCATGCTTCACCCTCCTCTGTTTAAGCTAAAACCACTTACTGCAGCATTAAGTGATAAATCACACAAATGTGGACTATTAGAGGGGTTAACCCCCAGCATGGATTTCAGTGTGCTGTTTCCATGGACCACTAATGAGGGATATGTTTGTGAAGTATAGAAACTGATCAGTTATAACAGTATAACCACTGACAGGTGAAGTTAATAGCATCAAATATCTGTTTACAATGGCACCTGTCATAAGGGGTGGGATATACATACTTGGCAGCAAGTTAACAGTCAGGTCTTGTTGATCTATTGGAAGAGTAAGAATTGGAGAAACTGTGAGGGCTAGAAGACTGAACCAGGCTCCACCTCACAACTTACAGGACTTCAAGCCAGATTATACATGATGCTTTCAGGTCAAGGTCTTGGGGAGTCCATACCTCAGTGGATCAGAGCTGTTTTGGCAGCACCAGGTGGACCTACATAAGATTAGGCTGATTGTTTTAATACTAAGACTAATTGGTGCATATATTCCCAAGCACCATTATTCTTTATTATTATTACCATTATTGTTCAAAAGGTTTTTAAAGCGACAATAGTTTTTCCAACACAGTAAGGCAATCACTTTCACGTGTCAAGAACCATGCAAACACTCATTTGAGTTGTCATGTTTCCATTATCTTTAATAAAAAAAGCTGAGAGCTTTCATTTCTGATGAGACTCTAATTAAGCAGTCATCTCAAGACCTGCTGTACTACTCATAATGTCACTCATCAGGTCTTGTTTTGTTGTGCAGCGTGCTATAAAACACAGCGAATGACATGACAACATGTAAATACAATTCACATACCATTTCAAGGCATGTTTGTGACACAAAGATATGGGCTGTTATATTGGTAGAGATAGTAAAATGAATCAGGTTCCCAATTTAGTACTGACATCATTTTTTTCAGTTAGAAGAGTGTAATTCTAAGATGACAATAAAACTGCATTAAGGCCTATGGCACAGGCCCATTGTAGCACAATGAAGCCTAGGATTAATTACACTTCATCTAAAACTTAAAACCAAGCCAGTTCTGCTGGGCCAACTGGTTAGGTGTCTACTCATTTTTAGAGATCAGATTTTTCTTATCTCTTCTCATATTACACAGCACAGAGGCTTACAGTTTACTTTGGCAGCAATATACAGACATGGCTCTGCCCCCACCTTCTCTATTTCCCGGTCTGTTTAGGATGGAGTTACTCTGTCCCAGGTCTGGCTCCAGCCCTCTCCAGAGACCCCTTTCCAGATCATATATAATTTACAGAGAGACACCAAGCTGTTTAAGCTATTAATAGTCATAAAATACAGTCAGTGATACACTTTCTCGCTACTAATTTGGGTGTTTATGATTTTTGTGGATTAAAACGAGCATTTGGACAATAATTAAGACCCATATGATAGTCCAATGCCTATCTTTCTTTTGGACGGTGGCCATCCTTCATAAACAACCATTGGCAATGGCTACTAAGGGCTAGAAGAGTGGTTAAGCCTAATGATGATGTTTTTTTAATTGTCAGTGTTGTATTAATTTCATCATTTTTTTTCCACAGAGGTTGAGTTATTTTGGCAGGGCCAAAATTATTTTACATGTAATGCTACAAAATCCATTAATGCATTGTGATTCCATAAACTTTGGCATTGATCTGATATAATATCCCATACCTTATGTAGTCAGTTTTTGGCCAAAATGCCAGTGAGGAGAATAACTTTCTAGAACTGAATGAATGGAGGAAAATATTCTAAACTCTTAGCAAAAATTGTTTATTTTCTTGTATGTGTGTTTTTTTTGTACTTGTAAAAATAAGGCTTTTGGTGCTATATAGAACCATTTTAGAACCATTTCTTTAAGTACAATATAGATGAGCTTTGAATTTCATTCCTTTCCCACAGAACCCTTGGTCAACCCAAGGGTATACAGCAATATGAATGGAGAATATTCTAGAACAGAGTGAATGGAGGAGCACATTCTAGTAGAGTGGGGATAAATGTGACAGAGTGGGAGTGGAGAACAATTTGAATGGAGGAGAGCATTCTAAAATTCTAAAACCACTCTAGAACAGTATAAACAAAAGAGAACATTTTAGAACACTATATGGAAGTTAAATATTCTATGGACAAATGAAAACAGTTAGAACTTTATAGAACAATAAAACAGTGGGGATGAAAGAGAACTTCTTCATACTATTCTAGAATAGTATGAATGGTGGGAGGAGTTCTAGAGGTTTCCAAACATCTCACAAAGGTATAAAACAGCAACAAGTGTTTGAGTTAGGTGGTTGGTGCTGGTGCTTGTTGGTTTGTCACCACACCATGTGAGAGACTGGGGTGAGCGATGCTGTGCTACACCAATAACAGTCTTTGGAATAACTACTACTGTGGCCCACCTCTGTATGAGTAACCTTGTAAGTTGCTCTGCATAAGAGCGTCAGCTAAAAAAATGCCATAAAAATGCCATTTATACCCCAGTAATGCAGATGTGCAGACTTCAATAGTGTGCATGTCACAGAGAAGATAAAGTGACAGTATGAACGTCTCTAGTTCCATTATCTGTTGCTCTGAGGTGGAGGAGATGACGGCCTCCCAGAGATCCTGCAGTGTACAGTAAAGTTCACCTGGCACTCAGGTGATGAGTCATGACTCTCGGGGCTCTGGGCTTGTCATCAGATGCCACCACTGTTCAGACTTCCCGCAGAGAATGAGGGGGTGGCAGGTCTATCGCCATGGCAGCTGCAGCGCGAGGCTGACTCACACAGGATGCCATGTGGAGGGGGGAAGCTGTGAGGGATTGGGGGGGCTTGGGCTGGGGTGGGGGGAGAAAGGGACATTGTCTAAAGTAGCTGCTCAGATGGGTTCATGCTTGTCTCCACTTCTTCCTGGACTGTGCGTGTGCAGCTTCAGTTGCAAACACAGAGTGTCTTTGTACACAATACTAGACAGAGTTTGCTCTCTCTGGAAGGCATCGGTGTTGCTCTTCTGCATTCACATCTGTCGTGATATGCTTTGTTCCCTGAGGGAGACTGTCTTGGCAGAGAGAGAGAGAGAGAGAGAGAGAGAGAGAGAGATAGAGAGAGAGAGAGAAAGACAGAGATAGACAGAGCAGCAGCAGGAACACTACAGTGTGAGAGCTCCACGCAGTGACAATATGATCCTAGCAGGCTTATGTAACAGGGCTGCCTGCATGCTTCTCTTCTAGCAGACGACTGGCACAGTGAGTGTTATATAACTACATTAGTCTCCCCTCAGAGGCCTGGTGCGCATGTGTGGTGTGTGTGTGTGTGTGTCTGTGTGTGTGAGAGAGAGAGAGAGAGAGAGAGAGAGAGAGAGAGAGAGAGAGAGAGACTGCCATAACAGTCACCGATGGTGTAGAACAAAGAATAAAGGAATGAATGTGCACCTGAGAAAAGAATCATAGTCATTGAAATCATAAATCTTTTTTATGGAACATCTGAAATGCACTCTAAAAGGCCTAAAATCAGACCTGATGCACAAAATTTAACCAGTATATTTCCCTTTAGATAATAAACTTAATATTAACAAACCTGACATAACATCTCAATGACCTTGAATGTTTCTCCATGTATTTACTGAAGCAGGTCTTGGGTGGTGAATCTAATGTTCTATGTTCTAAGATGCTGCCAAAGGTTGTTTTAGTGATGCCATTAGAACCACTATTGGTTGTCCAAAGATGTGTTAATTTGAAAAACATTGACATTGGCAATTGGAACATCTGGCTTCTATGGCATCACTCTAAGAACCATTTCAGCACCTTTTAAAGAACATTGTAAGAGTGCTGCTGTGAGTATGAGCACAAATCACACAGTTCTAAACCAACAGATCCATTCTGGCAGGCATCAGCCACTCAAGCTCCCTGATGCCAGGCTCCAGGTCCAGGTCCCGGGGAGTCTAATAGGGTGGTAGTGTTGGGTAAATGTTCTCAGCACACATGTGCCAGCAGTGCCCAAATACAATTAGTTGTGCTCCATACTGCAGTGTAATCCAATGTGCCTGCGTCTTACACTTAGAATGTAATTACATCTCTGACAGGCGCGTTCAGTCATTTCACAATTAGAGCAGGGTTTTTTGCATCGGCTACAGCTCTTCTTCAAATGAACATTTGCTATGAAAACTTGCCATGGCAGGTTCAGTGAGTTTGTTTGCCAACTTTTGGATTAAGAACAGCCCATATATTACAGAGTGCAAAGGAGGGTCCATACAAAGAACATTAATCTTCAAGTTTTATGGCTTAATCTCCAACTTGACTTTTTTATCCCACTTTGATAAAAGAGAAAACTGTAATGATGACACATTTCTGTTTTCTATTTCTCCCACTGCCTGCTTTTGCAAAAAATAAGAATCACCCCTATTGTCAACAGACCCAGGGCTTCAACCATCTAGAATGTTCTAAAAAGGTCTTAACGTTTTCCTTCATTCTTTTACATTACCCACTCCCAGAACATCAGGTAAAAAAGACACAAGAAGGCATGCATTATGTAACATGTCATGCTGGTCTGTGAATCATGTCACATCGGGTGAAGTGGTTTTCATTGTGATTCCTCAAGAGAATCTTGGAACTGGAATGAAATGTTGTTCTTCAGGTCCACGGTGCAACTCACAAAAGCAGGATATTGCACAGGACACAACAGTTTGTCTCCTGGACCAGCATGATAAAATACATGTCACTAACTTAAAAGGACAGCAAAACAACATAAAAGACATATATAAAATAGATTGGTAGCAGATGAACAGCAGGAACTAGTAACTTTGTAAAGAATGTAAGTGCAGGGGTGCAGAGATAGCTGAGGAGTATGGAATCAAACTGTAAGCAATCTGTACAAATGTTTCCCGCAGCAGGATTTAAAAGCCACACTGTGATGGTTAAACAGTGTTTGGTATGCCCATGGATGTTGGTGGGATGCTGTCTAGATTAGTCCTTCAGGAAAAACCTCAGGCAAAACAATGTTGTAGAGAAGGGGGGGCGCAATCCTGATTCTGAAGTGCCAGCTTCCTGCACAGCTTGCTGGTTACTCTGCTTTAAAGGACCTACTAAACCTGACAGCTAACAGGTGAGTTGGATCAGCTGTGTTTGAGCAGGAGGAGCTCCAAACTCAAGGAGTAGAGTCTGGAGGTGGTGGAACAAACATGTTGGTGTTTTTGATGAACCGTGGGAGTGGTCATAAATAATTCTGATTGCTTGATTAACACAGCAGTTCTGGAAGGTGCAAGTGAAGGTAGGTACATAGGTGACCATGACCCTATCAGCTGTCCTCATAATGTTCACAGTTCCAATTCCAGACAACTCTGCTAAGTGTTCTCCAGGAGCAAAGAAAACATACAGTATTGCCACAAGCATCCTAAACCTGACATACTGGTAGTGTTCTTCTTCTCTCGGCTGCTCACTTTAGGCGTCGCCACAGCGGATCATCATATTTATGATCTGCATTGAAGTTTTACGCCGGATGCCCTTCCTGACGCAACCCTAAACCTGATATACTGGTAGTGATTAGTGAAAATGTTAACTTCTATTTACCACTAAACCATTTCTCTCAAATGTTGCCAGTTATGTAGACATATCTTGCTAAATTGCATATTCTGACCATTAATTAGTAATATTATTGGGTCAATATTACAGCACAGTGGTTCCCATTGTGATAGTAAAATTGTAGGAGGAAGCAAGAGAGCTCCCCGGGGCTACATTAAGCCGAGGACTGGGGCAGGGGGGTTAAGCGATGAGACAGAGCATAATGAAGTCAGTTAAAACATAATCTTGAGCAGCATTAATTGTGCATAAGTAAGAAGGCGTGTCAGTGAGGATTGCTATGAGAAGACAATTATTTTAATGGGACTGTTTATTTTGTTATTTGTCCACTTTCATGAAGAGAGGGAGGAGAATAGACTAAGAAGAACCCAGCAAGAGAGAAAGGAAGTTATGGAAAGCAATGCAAAGTAAATCAGGAGTTTCCTGTAACAATATGTTATTTTCATTTTAGTTGTTCCTCAAAACCAGGAATTAAAATGGATTATTTGAGAGGTTGCATCATTTTGCATCGCAGAACATGCCTCCAACTTTTAATACATTTTTTATTGTGAAGCAAACAACAAATAGGACAGAATAACAGAAAACTTAAGTGGGCATGACTATTCATTCCCGTAAAGTCAGTTCTTTGCAGAGCCCCCTTTTGCAGTAATTACAGCTGCAATTCAGTTTGAATACATCTCTATAAGCTTGCCACATCTTGCCACTGGGGTTTTAGCCCACGGCTCAAGGCAAAACAGCTCTAGCTCCTTCAAGTTAGATGGTTTCTACTGGTGAACAGCAATCTTCAAGTCTGACCACAGATTCTCAACTGAATTAAGGTCTAGGCCATTTTAATACATATAGGCATTTCCCCTTAAACAACTTGGGTGTTGCTTGAGCAGTATGCATTGGGTCATTGTCCTATTGGGTCTCTGCTGACAGACCAAGACAGGTTTTGCTCAAGAACATCCCTGTATTTAGCACCATCCATCTTCCCCTTCACTCAGCGGGTTTCTCAGTCCCTGCTGTTGAAAACCCTCCCCATAGCATGATACTGCCACCACCCTGTTTCACTGTTTCAGAAGGTGTTCTAGGGGTAATGAGATGTGTTGGTTTTGCATCAGACAAAAAGTTCAGATTTGGTTTCATCTGACCACAGCGCCTTCCTTCATACATTTGGGGAGTCTCCTATTTTTGTCTGCAAGTAAAGGCTTCTTTTCTAGGCACTCTTCCATAAAGCCCAGCTCTATGGTGTATACAGCTTATTATCATGTTCTTTCCGTTTGATGATAATGATTTGATGGTGCTCCGGGGGATCATCAGAGATTTGGATATTTTTTTATAACTCAACCCTGTCTTGTGCTTCTCAACAACTTGTTTAGAGATCTCCTTGGTCTTCATGGTGTTGTTTGGTTAGTGGTGCCTCTTGCTTAATGGTGTTGCAGCTTCTGGGGTCTAAAAAAGGTGTGCATAGTCTGACAGATCTTGTGACATTTACATACAGGTTCACTAATTACTAATCATGTGACTTCTGAAGGTAATTGGTTGCAACTATTTCTTAGCAAACCTACATACAGTACATTTTTCTCATTTCACCAGCTTGATGTAATGTACCAAAACTGGTAAAAAGCCAAAGCCAAAAGGGATGAATACTTCTGTAAGGCACTTTACATGGTACATTGACAGCGATAATGTGAAAACAAATAATAAGATGCATGAGCTACCATTTGCTCAATGGGAATCAAAGACCATTAGTGATGTTAAGTATTCAAACCATGTGTTCTCTAATCCAGTATCTACAAACAATACCATGTACCTTTCAAAGCTTCATATGAGTAAACTGTTGAACACCCCATTTTCATCTAACTGAGCACAAGGCAAATAGATTCTGGCTCAGCCAGCACCAAAAACTAAGCTGAAGACTAAAGTTACCCTAGGAAGGTCCTGTCATAGTCATTATCCTCTGCCTCCAGCTTTGTTTTCTTGTGGTCATGAGTTTATACTTCTGGGAAATTCTGACCTGTGCTAGGACTGTCCCAAGAAGCCAAAACCCAGACAAAGCAGAGAAACCAGAGTTTTTTGGCAACAGAAACAATACTGACTTGATTGAAAAAAATGAGGCCAAAGACTATTCTCTCCAGCAGTGTTGCCAAAATCAACATTGTACTGTCTGGTTGCAAGGCTAGGAGAAGTAACTGACTGCCTGCTTCTTGTTTGATCCAATAAAAACTGGAAGTACCAGACTCTAACAATCATGCAATACTGCTGCAGCCACTCACATGAAATATTAAATGCTTTTCAACATTATTGTAAACTGTCCTGTTAGTGGTTACCGAGAAGCCATATGCTGCAAGATCAGCCAAACTGTCATCAGTCCACCACAAGACAGCCACAAGATCCTCCTGCCAAGTCAACTCTGCACGGCAGAGGTTTGTATCTTACCTGGCGGTACTGTTATGCTAATGACCCATGAATTCATGTTTCACATAATCTTTAAGAACCTTTATATTAAATGATGGATGTTCACACTCATCACACACATCTCTACTATAAACATGATTCTTTATGCAACCAAAAGTAGTTCTTCTATGGCATCTCGCTAAGAACCATGTGAAGCACCCTTATTTAGGTTTATCAGTCCCACCATTTCAAGGCTTGACAAGGCTTGATGCATTAGCTCACTTGGCTAAAGTGCTCACAGTGTGAGGGTGTGGGGGTTCAAACCCTGTATCTAGCAAATAAGGTGCAACTGTGGTGTGGTTTCTATGCTTTTGCCGGTTCCAATCCCAGAACTGGCAGGACATGACTGAAGTTCCCTGGGTGCTGCCCACCGCTCTGGGCATGTGTGCTCACTGCCCCCCTGGTGTGTGAATTCACTAATGTGTATGTGTGCATCACTGAGGTTAAATGCAGAGGATTCATTCCTGTGTTAAAAAAGTATAAATACAATTACAAGAGCAAATTTCTTCTGGCTAGTTTTTCTATACCTGCTGCTGTAGCTGCAGATTTACACTAATCTACAAAGCCAAACATGGACCAGCCACTCCCCAACCAATGGCAAAAGTCATTCAAGCTTCTAATTTAAGCATCTTTAAAGATGTGTGCAAGACAAGCATCTAAACTAGGGGTCACCCACCCTGCTCCTGGAGAGCTACCTTCCTGCAGGTTTCAGTTCCAACCAAAAGTTCCACGCCTAAAGTTCCAACCCAAATTTAGCAGCCTTCTGAAGGCAGTAATTAGCTGGATCAGGTGGGTGGATTAAAGTTGAATCTAAAGTCTGCAGGTAGGTAGCTCTCCAGGAGCACGGTTGGTGAACCTTGATCTAAACTTTTCTCTTTCTTGACATCAAGAAATCACACATCACAATGTAGTGGAATGAACTTCCCTTTCAAGTGCATTTAATAAAGCCTTGTGATTTCACTTAAATGTTGTATTTATTTTATTTCTTAGGATTTTTTCAGAATGGACAGCTAAGTCTTTCTGTCTCTCTGGATAAGAGCTTCTGCTAAATGATTTAAATGTAAAAATTAACATCTTTAACATTTAGAAGCAAAGATCCACACTTTGTGAGCAGTTACATGCCATTTTCTAGGCTTCATATCTCAGGATCAGCGTAACCTTAAAACATGATACACCTCACAATAAACTAAAAGAGGTACTCTATCTAAACATTTAATCATTGGGGAATTATCAGTGAGTAATCCAGCTCAGAATACAGCTAAATACACTCCTTTCCAACTGAATTAAATCCCAGTTTAAATGCCAAAGATGTTTTACTGCTCTGTTCTCATGTACATACTCAACCTACATACAGACTCTGACTGATCAGAGAGCAGGTGGGAATAATGACCTCACTGATCCAGATATTGGGTTATAAATGAAAATGAGAGTTCACCTTTTTTTGCTCACACATTGTTCACATTTCATAATAAAAGTCCTGAGAAGGGCTAATACTGATACAGACATAGCAAAGGACATTCTGGTTGTTGTTTTTTTTATTTTTTTTATTTGAACTACTGTGAAGTATTTTGAAGAGATTATTATTATAAATATCTTTGTCAATCTAATCATTACAAAGAACTCATCCAATTTATTGTATTTACAGCTTAAAACATTCTGGATGATCAATTTGCAACAGGAGTTACGACATAATGTTTTTCAGTCCTTAGAGAAAATGTTGACATAAGTAGATGTTTTATCAAAAGATCAAATTCATACATATTTTTAAATATTTAAATCCTATAAATATTTATGTGTCAATTGAAAACAAATTAAAGTGGACTAGGATCTCCTGAAAATAACACTGACATGTCTGACTGCCTCCTATAAATACGTTTCTTTTTTTTTTCTTTTTTTTTCTTTTTTTTAAAAATATAAAATAAAAGTATGTGAAACTATGAGAACATTCCACAAGATTGGCCTAGTGTTGTTAGGGAAAACAGGGTCACATACTTTATGTCCTATCCTAAAGCATTGTCTGCGAAGCTGGCTAAATGAGGTAAAGTTTTATGTGAACTAGCCATTAGGTCATTCAATATTTACACAAGGAGTATGGTCACTTAACAAGTGAACTACACTATCATGCAGAGTAAATAAATAACAACAGTGTGCTGGACTGTTCTTGCACATGGAGGTTTCTAACTTGAGTTCAGTCTGGGTTAACCCACTGAACTCATGAAGAGCAGGATGTTTGACAGATAAGTACATTAGAACTAACAATCTAATCATGCAGTGGTCCCAAAATAATGCAACGAACTACACTATATGAAGAAAAGTATTAGGACACCTGCATTGTTTCTTCTGAAATCAAGGGTATTGAGAACAGATTATCTTGTCTTTTAACTGTCTCTATTGTCCAGAGAGGGCTTTCAACTAAACATTGCGCCATGGCTGTTTTGATTGGATTTCATTGCATTAGACTACAAGATCACTTGTGAGGTCAGGATGTTGGATGATCACCACCCAGCCTCATCCCCAACTTATTACAAAAGTACTAGATTGAGCACCATCATTCCAGAGGACACAGAGTTCCACCACTCCACAGGTCAGTGCTGGGGACTTTAGACCCCTGTTGCAAACACCTGGCATTAAGCATGCTGCCAGGTTTATGTTTATCCACTCCAGAGAGTCCTATTCTATTGGTGGTATGTATCTACAAGGACTAGACAAGTTGTTTGTGTATTTGCACATCTGTGTCAGCAATAGGGGC
This sequence comes from Acestrorhynchus altus, assembly GCA_034509495.1. Classification (NCBI taxonomy): domain Eukaryota; kingdom Metazoa; phylum Chordata; class Actinopteri; order Characiformes; family Acestrorhynchidae; genus Acestrorhynchus; species Acestrorhynchus altus. The sequence goes on from CM067507.1 coordinate 20,006,019, forward strand.
ATTAATTAAAAGGGATGTCCACAAACAATTGGACATACAGTGCAGATCAACCAATAATGCCCATCATAAGCTGCACAAACACTGGACTGGAGGGGCTGTATTAGCTGAGGTGAAAGCACACGATGTTAAATAGGCTCATTGTGCTCAAGCTACCCAAAACAACTCCACTAGGCTCTTTTCTTAAATGTTCTAAATAGATGTATATTTTATTTGTATTTGATGAACCATTAATCATCACTTTGCATGTATTTCAAAAGGGTACCAAAAATGCCATTCATATCTTGTCATTCCTTTGAAACAGATTTCAAACGTCTACACCTGTTTTTCTTATTTGTTATTGGAGCTGTTGAGAATTGCTAGTGTGGTAATTAGGGGTAGGGGTCTGACGAGTGCAGTGTGACGTTTTGGCACACTATTTTATTCAACCTGAATGAATTTAATCACACGTATAGTGCTTTTCTAGATATCCAAGGATGCTTTACAGTCAGCACTCAATCAACACACACAGGTGAGAAGCAGCAGGCAATCATGCACAGTTTACTCTCTACTGGAAACAACCGTCCACCTGGAGGACTGCATTGAGCACTGTAGGGTTTCACCCAAGACAGAGCAATCCATACAGACACACACACACACACACACACACACACACACACACACACACACACAAGGACAATTTAGAGTAGCCAGTTAACATGGTATACATGTTTTTGTCCTTGGAGGAAACTCATGCAAACATGGAAGAACATGGAAACTCCACCACTCAAGGCCTTGAACCCAAGACCCCAGTGCTGGGAGGTGCTCACTACCAAGCACCAGTACTACCGAATAAAAAGCAAACAGGAAGGTGATAAGAATGGAACACTGGGCAGGACTGGTCAGTTGAACCCACAGGTTGTGCTCATTATCAGTAATTAGCTAATTAATTGTCCTTGGTAATGCAGATGATCTATTATCTTTATCATTTACTATCACTATTTCATCACAATAATGGAAATAAATACAACGAATCACTTAAAATAACTGAAAAACACTTCTGTTGCCTTTACATATTTATACATTCACAGTATATTACAGATTATTTCAGGGACACCTCCATCATTAGATCAGAGATATCATCAGTTACACATCAGTTCCACCTAGTGGACAAATGACAAAGCTTATTGCTATAAAGAAAACAAAAAACAAAACCTGCTCATTCAAAGCTTCTTCTGGAATTACATCAAATTATTATACAAATTGGAATTGTCATAAAACATTTTTGTTTATTAATTAAGCTCATGGATGGAATTGTGTTTCAGGGATCTCTGGATCACTGAAATCAATCTCAGACTCCTGTGAGAAATACTTTGCCAGGTGAGCCAAATAAAAGGAAAACTACTTAAAAAAATGTTCCACATTATTAAGCAGGCCCCAGTTTCATGGGGGGAAAAAAGCATCTCTCTGCTGCTATAAAGTGTCAAATAGTGCAATACCATGGACAAGGTATGAAACCATTAGATATTTCACAAAAACTTGTATGATCATTGTACTGTGAAGAGATTTGTGGATGATTCAGCACACTGACAGGTTTGCTCAGATAAAGGCATAATGAGGAAGGTTTCTGACAAATTAATTGGATTAAGAGGGCAGCTGCTAAAATGCCATTACAAAGCAGCAAACAGGTATTGGAAGCTGCTGTTGCCACTGTCGTTCCACAAACCTGAAGGTGTAGGATCCTCCAGAGGCTTACTCTTGTGTACTAACCAACATTTCAGCAACCCCTAACCAATGCTCACAAACAGAAACGCTTGCAGTGGGCCCAGACATACGTGAAGACTAATTTCCAAATAATCTTGTTTACTGATGAGTGCTATGCAACCGTGGATGATCCAACAAGACTGCAACATCAGCAAGGAAGTGGTAGAGTCATGCTTTGGTGCAGAATAATTGGGAGAGAGCTGGTAGGCCCCTTTAGCATCCATGAAGGTGTGAAAATGACCTTGTCAATGTTTAGTTTCTGACTGACCAATCATCTTCCTGCATTACAATGCACCATCTCATGCTGCAAAAAATACTTCTGTGTCATTAGCTGCTATGAGCATAAAATGAGTGAAACGCAAGGTGTGGGCACCATTCTCCCCTGACCTTAACCCTACTGAGAACGTGAGTATCCGCAAACAAAGGAGGAATGGAGGCAGTTCACATCAAAACATCTGGAGGCTGTTGGCCTGTTAAGATGCTTTTGTGTTCAGTAAATATGATACAATTAAAAAAAATTACCATTTTCAGTCCAGTTTTTTTTTTTAACAATTATAGGGAGGTTTGTTCAATAAAATCTGATTTTTAAGAGTTAAATTATACTGACCGTGATTTGCATTGACCATATAGTACAATCAGAGAAAAGTATCACTTGCATAATTGCATAACATGTTGTATTAATTGGTCTCTTTTGCTGCACTGCCTTTACTCTTCTATGAAGTAAATAAAATATTATGTGTGCACAATTAAATTACTCCGCAGAAGCTGAATACAGTTATCAGAAAGGGTGTAAAACGTTTCATTGTATCTTAGCAATGCCTCAGTTATGCAAGAAAACAGAAAAACAGATCAGTTGCTAAACTGTTTATTGAAAAGAAAAAACAAACAAACAAACAAACAAACAAACAAACAAAAAAAAAAACGTTGGCATACGTACATCAAACACCAAAAGAGCTGATATGGTTGGGTGCAGAAACTCTATACAATCATGTTACTCATGGATGGTATCAAAATAAGGAAGGCACTTCTGCTTTTAGGTCAGAATCCTGAAAGCTGTTGATAAGCCAGGTTATCAATAAAGGCACTTTTAGTGCATCAACACCACTGAAAATCTTGTTGCTAATAAAACAGTAAGTATGTACCATCATGCTTGTGTGAATTACTTTGGGCATATACATGCTAAGTTACTAAGATCACAATCAGAGTCTTCCAATGTTCTGAATACACTTCTGAATACAGGCATTTTCACAATTCACTATAATCGTGGCAGAAACATCCAGAATACTTTGAGCTACAGAGTTCATATGATACCTTATTCATAATACAGCTTCATCACATGACAACAGGACAAGTAAAAAGCTTATAATATTTAAAGTTTACTTTCATCACTTGAAACCATCTGTGCTTGCATGAAATGAATGTAAAGAAATGTAAAAAATGTTGACTAAAAAGAAATGTTAACACAAATACATATGAAAATGCTGCATAAAAACAAATGAAATTTCAAAAGCAATACCAATCTGCTCACTTCTACAGTTCACTAGTTGCTTTCTATTCAGCACTGAAATGTTCATTGATTGCACAATACTATACAGCAGGGTTTTTATGATTTTCTTAGATCTACTACCAAACTCACACAAACACCCTTTATAGGTTGAAAGAGCACCACCATCTATATTTCAAAATAGATTATAGTGGTTAGTATAAGAGCTTGGACTGCTCATAAAAGCAGTAAGAGAGAGATGCGGAAATGTTTAGCAGTAAGGTAGGGCGTGTCGCCTTAGGCTTATCTTTTAGACACACTGCCTCTCTGGGGCTCCAGTGAAGGTCTAGGCAGAAAAACAGCCCCTTCTTTAAACCCCAAAGGTCCACATTTTCCCTAACTGCCTAAGAGTCCTCAACTAACTGAAAAAATGATATATATTCAACCCTTATACTGAAATTAACTTCCTGAAAAATATGTTTATTTCAGGTAGAGACGGTTAGTAGCAGCAGTAACATGCATATTCATGATTGTGTATTCGTGGCGAGACCGCTAAAGATATGGTCTGTTGTGCATCTTCACCTATTGTCTTGAATGTGTACAGTATCAGGTTTGTTTAGTGTTCTTCATTCAAGCATAGAAGTGATTTTAAAAGAATTATGTGGATAAGATTAAAATTGCACCAGTAAAGAAACCATCACCTAGTCATACCACATACAAGTCCCTTAAGAAGAAAGAAACAGCATATTTGTCTGGGCACAAAAATATGATCATCATAGAGGAAGCTACACGCTTCATCCATTTATCCTACATATCACTTATCTTCATTTTAGAGGGTACAGCTTGTAATTCCTTTCTTACCCATATGTACACACCTATCAACATAAAAGGGGCTCAGCTGAAATCCCGGTTGGAGAGGAGCACTGGACCTATTAGGGTCCAGAGGTAGAGAGCCAGTCCAAGCCAGCTAGAACAGATTTTCACCCACACTGCAGGCATGCTGCTCGCCATGGCCTGGGTGGTTGTATCAGGCCTGGAAAAAGAGAAGAGACAAATATTAGGTATGGATATACTTGATTTACTTCACAAGTCAGGTGACAGATGGAGAAATCTACAACGATCAACCACATTACCACCTCATTTCTACACTGTAGTCTGATCATTTTATCAGCTCCACTGACCACACAGGAGCACGTTGTAGTTCTATAATAACAGACTGTATTTCATCTGTTTCTCTACATACTTTACCTCCTTTCACCCTGTTCTTCATTGGTCAGGACTGCCACAAAACAGGTATTATGTGGATGGTGGGTTATTCTCAGCACTGCAGTAACAACGACATGGTAGTTGAGGGTTTGTGTCAGCGCTTTTCTTGTGTTTGTTTTTCTCCAAAAAGCAAACATGGATCAATTTTGTCAATAAGAAGATGCAAAAGACTACATTGTGTGAGAAATTGAGTCATTGCTCCTTGCTCCTATACAACTAAGCACACCCACAGCGGTTTACGTTGAAAAACCTACTAATCTACGTTTCTCACTTCAAACACTTTTTTGGTGAATGTTTCAAAATAAGGTTTATAAACCATAGAGCCAAACAAGCAGGGCACTGGTACTCAAGACTGGGATTGAGAACTACTGGTTTAGGGAGCATTGTTCTACTGCAGGGGTTACCGACACTCCTGGAAAACTACCTTCCTGTAGGTTTCAACTCCAGCCCAAATCTAACACGCCCCATTCAGTCAATCGAATTCTTCTGAATGCAGTAATTAGTTGGATCAGGTGAGGCGATCATGGATGAATTTAAAGTCTGCAGGAAGGTAGCTCTCCTGCAGGGTTGGTGACCCCAGTTCAACTAGATAAGCGATAGGGAAACGAGGGCCGGAGCCCAACAGTTTGCAAATTTTTCTCAAAAGCACAAAACTCTACAGGAATCTGGAAGTTTGCCACCTCATGAAAAAGATCTACCCATAAAACACCCTCAAAACATACATTCATGTACCTGACAAAAAACAAAGTAAAATAAAACAAAAGGGCACAAACATTTTCTTTCATTGAAATGTCAAATGTGTAAAGTACGCTTTGGGCTAAGTATCCCTGAGAATCCTAAAAAAAAAAATTTCCACTGACAGTAAAAATCACCTTAGTTCTAATAGACATAATTTGCTGGTTCCTCTGACATCTAAGTGTTGAAGTTTCAGAGGGCAGAACTGGGCAACATGGTCAGGTGTCCTGCACATTATGCTGACTTTACTGTTCCAACAGACCTAAATCTGGCAATTAACAGGTAATCAGGTCTAGCCCTCAGGACTAGACTTGCCCACCCAGTCATAAGGAATCTGTCCTCTTATCTGTAGTAACAGCCTCTACTATGGAAAGCAGTCAAGTTCTGATGTTGGATTATCAGTTCCACTATCAATGTCCTGGATGGCTTAAAACACTGTTCTCAAATCATCATTTGGTGCTGGCCATGGTTAACTTGTGCAGGTCCATGCGCAGCTGCCCAAGAGTCTCCCATTCTACTGGCAATGCTTTTCTATGCAGGTTCTACAAGCTTGGTCTACAGGCTTTTAAACATATGGCAGCTAAACTGCTCACATTTTAGTCTTTTCATTCAATTTTTCAGTGGACATTTTCACACCAGTCACAAGGAAAATAAATAAGATCAATCAAAAAAGGGAAATTTCCATTAGGTTCTAGTTCAAAGCCACACTTTACTGGCTTCATCCTATTTCAGTCAGAAAAACATAAGACAGACGTACTTGTACCAGTTGGTAAGGGTCATCATGATGTAAAGTGAAGCCAGGAACAGGTGAAAGTGGAAAAATGAATAGTTATAGGTGACCCCTTCCTCCTCATTATCCACCACCCTCCGCAGTCCATTCTCGCCTACTGACGTCTCCACTTCCGAGCTTTTCCCCTCTTCTGTCTGCATCAGCCTGTTCACCTGAGCATTATTAGATGAGCGGATACTGTGTAGGGAGTGAAAAGTCACTGTCAGGCAAATGTAAATGGTTTTATGTATTTATATTTCAGTTGCTCTTAACTCTAGTTATGGATATATGCATAAATGGGTGTAAATAAATAAGCCCATGCTGAGCTGTAATGTGTGTTGAAGCAGGGAACACAAACATTTTAGGACCTAATCAGATCCTAATATCCATAGAACAATGAAGACTGCACTTAAGGTCTGCCACTGCACACATGCCCACCCACCTCTGCAAAGCACGACTGTGCCCCCTAACCATGCAAGCCTTACACAACAGGAATTCTACCTGCAGTTTCTCATCCTTGGACAGATCAAATTCAAACAGCAACAAACATTGCATACACTTATGCAGTGATTGTACTCGTACAATATTCAGAAGACCCATATCTAAAATACTCATATCTTAGTGAAGCACAGCTATCATAACTGTATAATATTCACACAATTTTTATTATGTTGTATTGTACCTAGCATAAAGAGTACAAAAGAGGAAAATGACCAATCCAACGATCCCTTGGGCATCCCACCATTGCACCATTCCCGGGGTGCTGGTAGGGGTTGGTTGTGAACTGCTGCTGACATTGGAGACTAGACTCAGTAGGCTGGGGTTACACTCACGATCTGAAGAAGAGACATACAGACCATCAGTGGAGTCACACAGTGAAAATGGAAATGTGATGTTCACATACACAGAGCTATTCTATAAACTCACCATTACAGTGACAGATATAATAACTAAATTGATACATTCTTTGATCATCTTGCTCTTAACTACACAAAAATCTCTTTAAAAGGTTTTCTACAGGACTTTCAAACAAAATATTACAATAAATAGAGGGTTACTACAGCAAAATGAGGAAAACTTCTCAGCATCAAAAAATGGGTGAACTCAACAAATGTAGGACAGATAAATACATCAAGCTACCCAAAAAAAAAATCCTACTTTAGCGTGGGTTTGCTCGTCTGGCCACAGAACTGGAGTCTTTCATGGAACAAGCATTGTGGATATTTGCAGACATTTGTTTTTTTCTCCAAAAAGCAAACATGGATCAACTTTTGGCAAGAAGAATACATAGAAGTGTGAGATAAATGGAGTCATTGCTCCTTGCTCCTGTACAACTATGCACACCCACAGCGGTTTACGCTGAAAAACCTACTAATCTACATTTCTCACTGCGAACACTTTGTTGGTAGAAATGCACAGAATGTTTCAAAATAAGGTTTGCAAACCAGAACTACCAGAGCCACTACTACTCCAGGAGAAGGGAGAAGGGTTACTGCAGTGGTTCTAATTCCTGGTCCTGGAGACCACTGCCTTGCTTGTTTAAGGCTGCTTTCTCTTGGTTCCAGGATGCCTGATCCAACTAAAGAACTAACTGATGAGCACTTGCTGGGTGTGTTACAAGATGAAACACTAAAACAAGCAGGGCACTGGTACTCAAGACTGGGATTGAGAACTACTGGGTTAGGGAGCTTTGTTAGGGGTCACCAACACTCCTGGAAAACTACCTTCCTGCAGGTTTCAACTCCAGCCCAAATTGAACATGCACCATTCAGCCAATCGAATTCTTCTGAATGCAGTAATTAGGTTGGATCAGGTGGGGCGATCATGGATGAATTTAAAGTCTACAGGAAGGTAGCTCTCCAGGAGCAGGGTTGGTGGCCCCAGTTCAACTATATCAGCGATGGGGAACTGATGGCACTGTTCACTTCCATGGAACAAGCACTGTGTTTACCCACTATGCTACAACAAACATACATTTTAATTGGCTTTTAGGCATTTGTTTTCAGGTAAAGTGTGACTATGTATGAAATTACTAACTACAGACTAATAAGAAATGTATTTAGGATCTGTGGCCAATATAATCTCATGTACATATCTGCATCTCAGTCAATCAATCAAGTCCTGAATCAAAACATGTCTTCGATTCCAAATGTTAGATCATTGTGCATCCCCAAACAAAACATTCTAACACATTTGTGAACTGATTTGGCTTAACAAGTCCAAGTTCCTTTGAAAGGTGTATCCCAAGAGGGTACAGTTGAGGCTGCTCTCAAACTGCTTTCTATATACTTTTAGATCACCTTTGAGGGGGCCAACACACTAGATCAATGGTTCTCAGATGTGCTGGAATTAGGGAAAACCCTACAACAAGCAGGACCGTGGTACTCCAGAACTGGGAATGAGAACTACTGCAGTAGACAATGCAAGGTCACAAGTGCATGTAGAGTGTACATAGATGAAGCAGGTGTGACCTGCAGTAATCAAATCATTTTTGATATGCATCTAAACAGGCTTGATGGACTAACCTGACAAACCAGAACACAAAGACACACTGTGCCAAGCTGCTGCAGTCATACAGAACTGGGAAAGAATACAGTGCACAGATTATCTTAATGCCTATTAAATTTTAACCCATCATCTGTCTGTGCCCTCCTATACATATTTACTTAAAAGCTGAAATTATCGAAATTTTCCATCTTTTCCCAGCCCCCAGTTTGGAATTGCCAAGTTAGAATTCTAGAATCCACTGGGAGGGTGAAGAAGACTAGCACAAGCCTCCAATAATACATGTGAAGTCGGCCACCATCTTTATTCCAATTGCTGCCGCTATATTCTTGCTGGGCAGCCAAAACACTCTGAGGAAAGCACCAGGTCCTCAGCTCTGATGCAACAGCCTGTGCCAGCCAGCACTGCACTGAGTGAGATAAGGGGAGAGAGTGCCATCTACCCACCTAGAGAGAACATGGCCAATTTTGGTCTTTTGGACTCTGGATGCTGATGGCAAGCAGCATGACCTGGGATTCTAACCTGTTTCTGACAGTCAGACCTCTCTCTACTAATCTACTTTTTTTTTTTTTAAGTTTTAGCTACTGGATTAAACTGAATGCTACTTCACTGAATATAATAAATTGTTACAAGGTAATTAGGCTTATATGTACTTAAAACATTGCAAAAACAAATCAACACAAATTTTGTAACAAAAAGAGGTGTACATATATTCCAGACAAGAGCCAACAAATTAGAGCAGCCTTGCAAAAATGATTAATTATAGTTTCTAAGCTTGGCTTCTGTCACTTACTGCAGCAGAAAGCATTGCCATTACCAACTCTTCTTGTTTGTGTGTCTGTGTTTTTCTGTTTTGTCAGTGCAAAGGTCTCATTGTATTGCATGCCGTTACGTTTTGTTTTTTTTTTCCTTTCCTTTCTTTCAGTTTTTATTATAATTTTGTTGGAGCTTCAAACGAAGTGACTTCAATCACTGTAGATCAATATAAATTGTATACAGTCAAAAAATACAAAAAAAAAAAAAAAAAAACTTCTGAACTGCCTACTGGACTGAACAGGACTACTGAAATAGCCTCTAACCAACACTAGGATACAAAACTCACCAACAAATGCACAAGCCTGAAGAGGAATTGAAAACAACAATATGAGCAATGAAATAAATAAACAAAATACTACAACTGTGAACTGTGATCTAACTACTGACATCTTGTGAATTGACTTACTGGGATTGTTGGTCATGGCTGACCATGTGACATACATGGTGTACAAAGTGATGAGAGAGGACTGCAGCAGACCAGACTGAGGAGATGCATCCTGTAACACACGCACAATCTGGTTAAGCAGAAACAAAAGTGCAGCAAATTTTGTTTTTTTAATGCATCAGCAGAAAACCTGTTCCACTGCATCATTTTAATCCTTTCTTCACTGCTGTCCATTACACAACTTTTTGTCGTTTCAAAATTATTTATAAGCAGTCAATCTGTGGTACTGTTCATGAAGGTGAACATTTAGGGAGGCTTCTCTGCTCAGAGTTGCAGTGGCTTCCAATTTGCAAAATATCAAGACTACAAAAGTCAGGTGCACTAATGGTAGGAGATGCCCATGCTGAGGTCAGCATGAAAACCCTGCTAACTGCCATAATCAGCAAAGGGGGAGTGCAGGGGTGAAAGCCCACAGGAAGGTTATGAGGTATGTCCATTAATTCACACCACAAACCTCAGATCAATGAACTGTAACCCAGAGTAACAATAAAGAAGCACAAAACCGATGACACTAAAAAATGCTGAACAGTAGGAATGAACACAAAGTGTACAGTTTAGTTTACCAACATACCAGAATATGATCATCTAATTGAACTGAATGTTCTGGTGTGATCGTAATTTAAGACCATACCAACATGTTCACTGATTTTCACAGACATATATTAATTTTTCTTATTTAAAAACAGAAAACTGTGCAACATGCTACAAGGAATCAACCAACAGGAATTAAACTTGGTGGGTAGGTTTATCATCCTGTATGCAAAGTATGCCTCTGAGCAGAAGAGAGGGCTCCAGGAAGGAGGATGGTATGATCAACATATTACACGCCATACCAGTATTGTCATACATATATTATCATAGTACGCTGTTGCTGGCAGTAGATGTTGGTAAGTGTCGGTAATGACTGTAATGGTTTCACGGCAGCCTGGTATGTAGTCACTCAAAATGGAAATGGATCATCTTTTGTACCGAGCCCCACTTTTATCTTGGTGGAGACAACCAACGAATCCATGTGTGCACTATTCCAACGACTGCATCGCCAGACCTAACCCCAGTTGGAAGTATGAGGGATGCTTTTGGATGTGCAACCAACACTCCGCAGTTGATTGGACATGATTTGGAATGGAATCTGGAAGCACAGACACAAATCTGAGGAAGGGTACAAAAAAAAGATTCTGCTCCATTGTAGGTTCCAATGAGGACAGAGGCCTCCATCATAAAGTCTTGGTGGCCAGGAGTCTTTAAAGAGCCACTGGCCACCCTGACAGAGATCCAACGTTTCTCTGTGGAGAGAGTAGAAGCTTCCAGAAGGACAACCATCTCTGCAGCACGCCACCAGTCAGGCCTGTATGGTAAAGTGGAAGCCACTCCTCAGTAAAAGACAGCTGGCCTGGAATACCGAAAAGAATCTCAGACCATAAGAAACAAAAAGACTGAACTTTTTGGAATGAATTCCAAGCATCATGTCTAGAGAAAACCAGGTACTGCTCATCACCTAGCCAATACCATTCCTACAGTGAAGCATGGTGGAGGCACAATCATGCTGTGGGGATGCTTTTCTGCAGAAGGAACTGGGAGACGATTCAGGGTCAAGGGAAAGATGACTGCAGCAATGTACAGAGACATCCTTGATGATAATCTGCTCCAGAGCACTCTGGAACAAAGGTTTATCTTCCAAAAGGATAACGAACCTAAGCACCCAGCCAAGTTCCAAAGGAGTGGCTTTAAGAAACTCTGTGAATGTCCTTGAGTGGCCATCCAGAGCCCAGATTGAACCCGAATGAACATCTCTGGTGATATCTAAAAATAGCTGTGCACCTATACTCCTGATGTGCAAAGCTTGTAGCATCATACTGAAAAGCAGTTGAGGTTATAATTGCTGCCAAAGGAGCTTGAACAAAGTATTGAGCAAAGGCTGTGAATACATATGTACATCTTATATTTTTGTTTTAATTTTTACTAAATGTGCAAAGATTTCAAATTGACTTCACCTTTTTTCATCACGAAGTATTGTGTGTAGAATTTTGAGGGGAAGAATGAATTTAATCCATTTTGGAATATGGCTGTTACATAAAATTGAAGTGCACAAAAAAGTGAAGCGCTGTGATTACTTTCCAGAAGCATTGCATTAATGGTTAAATCCAGACAGTCAGTAATGACAAAGTCATCCAAGTTCCCACTTCTAAGTACTTGTGCTACAGATTAAGCTACAAAATAATGTAGACCACAAACTTTGGTAAACACAAAATTTTGCTGACAGTCTTATTCACACTGAGATATGTGTGAATCATGTTACACATGTAGGTGAATGTAACATTACCCATCTGGGTGTAACGTGGTGCATTTGCTATCTGGAGAATCAAACTCTGCCATGGTAAATGCAGTGGCATTATGCACTACACTACACTAACTATCATGACAATTGACACGATGACTGTATATAAACAGTGTAGCTAACATTAGCCAAAGTCTGTAAGCCTCTAGCACAGTTTCAGAGTCTTGCACTTCATTACTTCACTGTGCTTTGTTTAGTACTTTTGGGGAGCTGGTGAGTTTGGGAAGAGGTAGTGTGGTGATCATCCAACATCCTGACCTAATTTACTCAATTATGCAATAAATGCAATCAAATCCTCAAAGCAGTGCTCCGAAATCTAATAGAAAGCCTTCCCTGGACTGTAGAGATGGTTACTCTAACAAAAGCAGGCTAAACTGTTTAATACTGTTGGCCTTTAGAGGAAACAACAAGCAGGTGGACCCGTACATGTCCATACAGTGCACTTGTGGATTTGGATTTTTGGATGTTTGGATTTGTATGCCTGATGAAAGAGGCTTGGCAGGAGAATCTGTAGCAAATTTCCATCCCATCTCAACTACATTAAAAAAAACAGCATACCTGAACTTTGGGCAGAATGGACACCACTGAGATGATGATACAGAAGATGAGGTTAAGGCTGATAAAGACTTTGTGTTCAGTGCAGTCATCAGGCTTTGTGTAGTACACATAGAACAGCACCACAGCAGCAAATGCAAGGGCATAGTGCAGAATGGTGAAGAACAAGAGACCTACACACACAGACAACAGTTTGAGTTATGTCTTAGGTGTGACACACCCTGGTAAAGTCTAGCACTAGTAGGCAGTTTCACAGGTTCCCTGATGGAGATCACCTTACCAAAAAACCAGCCCTTGCTGTTGCCCTCCTCCGCATTTCTGACCCACACCTCATTCCAGGAATGGGCAAAATCGATTAAGAGGATCAGCTGGATCAGGATGAACATGAAAGAACCCACAATGCCGAAATAGAACCACACTGTACACAAAAGGAGAAAGAAAAAAATATTTTAACAACATTTTAAACAAACAATGATTAATTAGCTTGGTGGTTCTTAATCTCACACACTGTATTTTTGTTTTTCCCTGCACTATTGTTCCTCACAGGGCTTTTTATTACCCAGCAAATTAATGGAATTAGTTTAGATATCACATGACCATGTGTATATTATTACTGACCACAATAATATGTAGTTTGAAAAAGCATTACATGGCCTTTGAAAATGCAATTTATGTAAGAAAACTGATACTGACTATGACACAATGTATAATTATTTCTGGATAAACATCTGGGCTCTGTGTGTCACACTAGATTATTTGGTTTTGTGGAATCCAAGCATATAAAACTAAAATGTGTTCCTGTACTTTTTTCATTTCCCTCAGGGTGAGTAATTTTGTTGAGACAGCATGTCTTGCCAATACAAGAAGCCATGACAATAACATCTACGCCCTATTTTCAGTGCCACATTCATGCATTATACATTATCTCAAAAAGTTCATTAAAAAATAATGGCCTTCTCCTCAAATGGAAACAGGAATCCTTGATTACTCAGAATTCTACTTTTCTACATTGATTCCCAGAATTCCGTTACTATGACAGCCACTACATTTACTGATTGTCTGCTGCAACATATAAAACTATTCTCCTGTAGCCATAAACATTAAACAAAAGAAATCTTATTAAATAGCTTGGTTGAGCATACACATTTCCCAACACTTTTGCAAAGCCCATACAAACTAGCACTAGACTCTAGCACTAGACTAGAAGTATTTTCTTTTTCTCAGTATGTTTTTTTTTATTCTATAAAAGTCTTTTCCATGTCTATTCATGCATACATTCATCCGATTTTAGAAATGCCACTCTGTGCTGGAGGTATGTTTACATTGATAGTCTATAACAGGGTTTCTCAACATTAGTCCTGGAGGCACCCCTGCCCTGCACATCAGGTTTAAAACACTCCATGCAGCTCTGATGGGCTTGTTAAGAAGCTGATTAGTTGAACAGTTAGTTAAGTGGAGCACAAAAAGCTCTAAAATACACAGGGTAGGGGTGTCTCCAGGACCAGGGTTGAGAAATACTGGTCTATAACATTTAATACTTCATGCTATATGTACCATTATGAAATTTTCCATCAGGGATGAAAAAGGCTCCAACAGTGATACCAACCAGGATCAGAAACTTAAAGAACCAGAAACTGTGGACATAAAAAACAGAGAAATCATCACTACACTGCAAGAACATACAGTCACACACAAAAAGCTAGTTTCCCCATTTTTGCACTTTTTATGGCACGGCAAACGGACGAATAGAAATGCTCCAAAATTACTTGCAATATAATCTTTTTACATTGACCACCATTGAGAGTTAGTACCTTTATTGCTTCTTCTGTAAAAGTTACTGTTATTAAAATTACAGTATTAAATTACATATTGATTAGATGCATTCTTTATATGATGTCTTAACCATAGTGGTAGAAAAACAAATAAAACATGCAGTTTTTATGACTGATAGTGACTGATTTTGCAATCATTTGAAGAATACAATGACATACCCATTTTGAATGGGAGCTCGAGGGTCTTTGCTGGTCCGTACGTGAATCATGATGGCAGAGAAGAGGAAAAAGAAACAAGCCATGGCAAAGCACATGCGATACACGGATTTGTAGCCAACAATCACATCACAGTTCACATGGTTCTCTATACCCGGTATGGTGCTTCCACCTTGACAGAATCCAGGAATCTGAAAGAATAACAAAACTTTGTAAGTGTACTGGTGTCATTATATTAGTTACCATAACACAGTCAGAGCACAGATGGAGTGCTTGTGTACCTTGCGAAGCTGAGTCTCCATGCCAGGCAGGATCATAATAATAGACACAAGTGTTCCCAGCAACAGGAAGAACGAGAAGACCAGCCGCGTGACTGTAGAGTTGTTGGATGACGGACAGCACCCACACAGAAGACATGGAGCAGAGCCACATAAACATGAGGCCTAGAGAAAGGAGGGGCAGGGAAATGAACAGAGAGAGGGAGCATGAGGAAGATGAAGTCTGCTTCAGTATTACAAACATTAAGCGAAATTAAGGTCAATCTCCATTAAAGGTCCTCTGACTTATTTCAGGAAAGACACTCAAATAAAACACACAAGCTTCCTCTAACAGTTAATAGATTAATCATTAGCCTGAGTTCATGTGTACAACAAGTAAACCTGCAGTTACTTTCAATTTCTCATTCCAACAGTGACTGAGGTGTAAGCAGGGGTTCTCACACCTTTCCAACTCACACTTCACCTGTATACAACTGTATATATTTCAAGAAAGCATAAGAGCCACAAGAAAACTAAGCAAAACTCAGCTCAAAATATACACTTGTTTTTGCCTTTCATTTTCTGATAATGACATTGTGATAATTAGGGCCTGAACGGGTGATTATAAACTCCATTATAAACATCCATTCCAAACTTTGGAGTTCTTATTTCGGTCTAAATTCTCTGTGTCTTTATATGCCGAATCCTGTCAACACAACTGATCTCTTCATTGTTAATTATACTAAGTTCTTATCCCGCCCAAGACTTAATTATATTTACATTGCCATTTCCTGCCCACTTTGGACTACTGTCTGAGTCTCAGGATTGGCCTGCAGACCATTAGAGTGCTCATTGTGGGTCCAGGCCCAGAAATTGGGAGACCCTGGCATAGAGAAAACAAGATGCTTGAAACTAACTACGCTACAAGAGCGTAGCACTGTTGTCCTGACCAATACCTGCTCAAATTACCTTACAACTCACAAGTTCAGTGACTCATCCACAGAACTGTCACGAATACTACACTTACACAAGAAGCAAAGGAACATATTGAATAGCATGACAAATGAGGAAGTCACTTGATCAACTAGTCTTCTTTTGAGTACCAGTGTTCCACAAGCAGAAATGATGGGGAGCAGGTCAACACCGTAAAAGATCAGGTAGGTGCATTTCTGAGGTCCCAGAGACACCCCTGCCCTGCTACCAGCACACCCGATTAAACCAATCAGCTCATTGATAAATCCATCATGTTGCATGGCTGTGTTTAAAGGGGAGGGGGTGCCTCCAGGGCCAAGCAGAGATGCCAAGACAGACTAAACTGTGGACACTGGGTTAAACAGGGGAAAACAAAGCCCCGCATCATGTTATTTGGAACACGATGAAGACAGCAGCCAGGTGAAATGCTGGTGACCTTTCTTCTATGTTAAAAACACAGAAAAACTTCGGCATAGGAGGGTTATCTACTGGAAAAGGGAAAAACCTTCGTATAAAACGTCGTAGAGAAGTGAGAGTCCAGCTCGGACACAGAAACACGGTGGAAAAGCCGTTACTGGCCCCGTCACTCTGCCTGCGCCGGGAAACAGAGAGGACAACTACACTTACACAGCTCGCGAGTGAACACAGCGCCATACAAGCCCCCATGTTTGGTCAAACGGTCAGTCAGCGAACAGGAGCCGGTGTGTGTCCCTCACTAACGACAGCCAAGCGACACAGTAACCCCAGCCTCGGAGTGGGGGCGTTGGAGCAGCTGATAATGGACCGCAGCTGTCAGACTGTCAAAATAAAAGTCCTGCAGCAGCTTCGACTTACCTTTCACCACGAGACGCCACCTCTTAAAAAATAAATAAATAAATAAATAAAATAATAATAATAATAATAATAATAATACTATATATATATATATATATATATATATATATATATATATATATATATATATACTGTCTCTTATACACATTATATATATGATAATTATATAGTATTGTTTTTCATGTTTTAGTGAAGAGTACTGATTATTTAATGATTATTATATGAACAGTGTATTTGTTTTTGTTGATATATATCAACAAGAAAACAAATACACTGTTTTTAAAAGCCTTTATACTAATCATTAAATAAATAGTAATAGTTTCACCTCAATAAAACATGAAAATGAATACTGTATAATTATCATATATATATATACATATATATATATATATATATATATATATATATATATATATATATATATATATATATATATATATATATATATATATATATGATAATTATACAGTATTCGTTTTCATATATAATACAAATGTTAATTTTGTTTAATATATGTGGAAATGTGATATGTCTGAACTGCACTGCAACAAATTCATCTCAGTCTAGTACTGATATGGAAATAAAGTTTTGAATTTGAACTTGAAAACCCAGCCATCTTGCTCATGTAGAGCTCACATGGGTGGAAGGTGGGCTAAGTGGGCTTCAGGTGGGCATGGGCTTTGAGTGGGTTTGTACATCTGTTGTTAGTGGGACCCAGTTGGGCTTGCCAAACAGGCTCCATGTGCAGTGTACAGCCCAGATGGCGTCCATGAATAACTCCTCCTGGTGCCATCAGTGACCCTGGCCCTGTGGGGTCAATATGAAACCAGTGGACAAAACTTTCTGGCTACCCATTCAGGCCCCAAATGGGAACATAAGTTACAACAAACTCTTTGGCAACTGTGGAATAAAATTTCTTGTATTGTATGTATTTTCACACCTGGCTGAAATGAAGTGGTTTTGATTCAGTGTGGTACAAAGTTGAACCCATACAAATACTTCTATGAGTGTATGCCTGTTGTTCTAAGCTTAGACACATGCTTTCCTTTTGTGATCTTGTCTTACTTTCCCTTTAATAACTTGATTAATAGTTGAAAGAAAGTTTTGTGATTCTGACCAGCATAGTGTTTGTTTTGTTTGATTTTGGTCATGCTTGACATGCTGGTCAACCAGTTTGGCCTTGCTGGTTATGCTGGTGGCTAGCTTGGCCATTCTGTGGGCTCCAGGTAAACTTGCTGTGAATGGGTTTTCGTATATGTGATGTTACTGGGACCCACTGTGTTTTCCAAATGAATCCTGTCATTACACATATCTGGGTACTGATTATTTTTACGATTTAAATTAAAATTCATTGTATTATATAGGGTAAGATACTGGAGCTCCTTTCTGCCCACTGCTGTTAGGCTTTACAGTCAAAACCTCCCCAAGCAGAGACTCCGACAATCCATGGACCCATAGCCCACTGTGTCATCATACCATAGTCTATCATGAACACATCACATGAACCCATATCTTATGCTATCTCTAATTAATGTTCAATGCTTGCTGCTGACAGGGCAATACCTACACAAGTTCTGTGCAATATCTAGTCAGTATCTGTTCAGAAATGTGTAATATTCAAACAATTACATACCTAAAGCTGTAAACTAGCTTTCTAATTTTCATATTTTTTTCCCAACATGTTTTTTTTTCTATAGCATATTTTATATTTTGTCTTTATCTACTTACTCTGTATTCTGCTGTTGCCCCCTGTGGGATAATAAAAGGCTATTTTGTCTTATCTTATTTTTTTCATTTTCATTTTCATTATATTTGAATAATAGTTCTAAAACAAACAAATAAATAACAAATAAATATGGATTGTGAAAAGATCTTTACATTCTTCTAAAATGATTTGATAAGCTGTATTAGAGAGGAAAGGGTATTAGTAAAGTAATATGCAGGATACACCATTTATTTTATAGAAATATTCTAATCATTACACTGTGTATCATTTATAAATGTTATTTGCTTATTGTTTATATTAGGTAAACCTGCATTGCTTGAGATATTATGAGAGATTACCATATACAACAGATCAAAAATGATAACAGGGAAACTGATTTCATCAGAGGGTTATTACAAGCCTAATGTTATTGTAGTGTGATCAGGCTCAGCCAACACACACCCGCTTGAAGCGGCAGCCAAACGCAATCACCTGGAGGACTGCATTCAAAGATGTGTGGTAGTTTGTTATGATATGTGTGTCATGTCTGAAGGTTACTCTGATCCTGAGGCCCTATGCATCAAGCACTAGGAGGGGGGTTCACACACCAGGGCAATTTAGAGTAGCCAATTCGCTTGATGCATGTTTTTGGAACGTGGGAGGAAGCGGATGCAGGGGAGAACATGCAAACTCCACCCAGATAGGGCCTTGAACCCAAGATATCAGTGCTGGGAGGCGAACATGCAAACCACCAAAGCCCTGCGTCGCCCAATGTTTCACTGACCTGAGATCAGATATTCTAGTTTATGATATAATCAGTTCTGATATGATTTATATCTGGGTGGGCTTTCTGCTTCTGGAGGGTCAGATTCCTGCAGATTCCTCCTGAAACACACCCCTCCTGATTTGTGTGCTGGGTCGCTCCCCCTACAGGCTACAGAGTGGTATCGCCCTCTCTCTCTCTCTCTCTCTCTCTCTCTCTCTCTCTCTCTCTCTCTTTTCACGACTACATGCAATCAGACATCACGGCTGGTGCCGGGTGGTCCCACATCCCCCGTTATGATGAAGGTGCTGCTGTAGCTGTGTGAAGATCATCATCACTCTGCCCGGTAAGTCAGTGAGTCAGTGAGCAGCTCAGCGTTAGGGGGCTGCCTCACCGCAGGCGTTTCACACGGCGCTGAAATCTGTTTATTAGGGAAACCTCTTCATTATCGATGTGAATCAGTCAACATAAGGATGTATCCTACCCTGACACAGACAGGGTTATTAAGCCAGCCTCTCTGTTTCTGAGAAAGCCACCGTGGCCTGCTGGAGTCAGTGTTATTACTCAGCAAACGCACACTGTACAGACATGTGGCTACCTGGCAACAGAAACACAGCCTTCACACACACACACTCCTGCGTACTGGTCCCAGTTTAACAGTACAGTATACTGGTACTGCTTTATTCCCTGCCTGATATCACTGAAGAAGAGCTGATGACTCTAAATAAATCAGCCTTGTTGTGTGAGGTGTTTTCGTTGTTTGAAGCACTTTTATTCACCAAAACTGGTGAAAAGTGTTTATAGGTGACAGTCACACCTGCCAGACATTGTTCTTTCTAGGAGACTGCTCAAATGTCTTCATTCGAGGTATAAATATTACATTTAAATATTTGTATGAATCTGTTTGTTCCAAAATCTACTGGTGCAATCCTGTTGGGAATTGTTTTTGAGTTATTTGTAAAGACTAAGTTGACATGGATATTTATACATTTTTCAAAATACTTGACAGTAGTACAAATAAAATGTTTATTTGTTTATTTATGGTTATTTATATATTGGTATTATCCTTTTTCAGGACTTTTATTCTGAAGTTGGAACAATATGTGAGCAAAGAAAGAGAATAAGAGGTTGTCTATGAGAAAATCTTAGTAAATGACATCATTAGTCCCGCCCTCTCTCTCTCACGTACGGAATAGACAGGTGAACGAAGCAGTAAACATGCACTGGAAGGCTCCTTTGGAATTTAAACTGGGATTTAATTCGGTTGCAGTTCCGAGCTCAATTGCTCACTGATAATTCATGGAAAAATGATGAGACCACCATTGGAAAGTGTAGTTATTATATAAGTTTAGCTATTCAAAGATAAGATGCAGTAGTTTGTTATGATGTGTGTATCATGTCTGAAGGTTACTTTGATCCTGACATATGAAGTCTAGAAAACAGCATGTAACTGCCTGCCAAGAGCTGATCTTGGGTTGTTAAATCTCTGACTCAAGAAGGTTTAGGTGATTAACTCCTGTATTTACTTTTCTTCTCTAAGATCATTGAGACTAATGTCTATTAACAGATTGTAACTGCTGAACAGACCCACTCTTTGTCTTGTATGGTATGTTGATATTCTACACTCTTTAAAATAAAGGTGCTACAAAGAATGGATGCCATAAAACAAAAACATCTGGTTTCTCAAAGAACTATATTTGTGAATGTCAGTGTGAATAACATTTTAAAGTTTTAAAGAAGTGAATTTAGAGTTTATTTACTTTAAAGATATTTCCCAATTTAAAGGCTCTTTAAACTCACATCTCTTTTGCAAAAATGGTTCTTTGTGATACCAAATGTGTGTTTTCACTCAAAGAACACCTTTATAGCACCTTTATTTTTAAAGGTGCTATAAAGCAATAACAATATCAATATTTATTGCTAAAAGCTGATATGATTAATCCTGCTTTGAATTATCCAGTGAAAGTAGGCCCATCATGAAACTGCAACGGTCCAGTCAGATCAGTTGGACAATCTAGCCCCTGAGGCTGCTGTGCTCTGTGTTTACTTCCACTGTCACCCAGGGTCTGTCACAGCCTCTACATCTTACACAACGCTTCTGCTGAGCTTTTGTAGGCACAGTCTGACAGTGATGGCCATCAGTTTTGCTGTTTTTTTGCCCACAATGGTCTTTATAAAGGACAAGTGCTCTCAGGGTTTTGAATGTTTATTGGTCCTGTGATGAGATTAAAATTGTGGGTCATTTATTTTAGTGCTCTGTAATTCTGACCTGAATTGATCTATGTAGCTTGCTTCCTTTTAGATTAGGATAAAT
This sequence comes from Acestrorhynchus altus, assembly GCA_034509495.1. NCBI lineage: Eukaryota > Metazoa > Chordata > Actinopteri > Characiformes > Acestrorhynchidae > Acestrorhynchus > Acestrorhynchus altus. Next base: position 20,027,501 of record CM067507.1, read on the forward strand.
GATAGGTGGGGTTTATTTATCCAAAGTAGTTAAAGCAGTGAAAAATAAGGAAGTACACAGAACATTTGGACAGTGTGGGATATCTTATGTGGTGTAATATCATAACAACAACAACAACAACAACATCTAAATAAATTTGTTTCCTCAAATAAATTATAATTGTTAAAGGGCATACCTTTAGACTGATTGGATTCAATATTGTAAAACAAAATACTGCATAAGCATGAACGTCATCATGGCATGAGTAAAGGAGATGTCTGAGGAGCTCAGAAGAAGATCTGTTGATGCCCGTCAGCCTGGAAAAGGTTCTAAACCATCTTTAAAGAGTTAGGTCTCCACCAGTCAGCAGGATTGTGTACATATGGAGGAAACAATAGTGTGCGTGGCAGGGTTGCAAAGAGAAAGCTGTTGCTCTAACCATCACATGTACTAGTCAGAAGACTTTTGGAACAGTGATTTGTGGGCAGATAAGACCAATAGATTGTTGCTACCGAAAAATAATGATTAAAGACTAAGTTAATATGTTGAACTGGTGAAGTCCTGACCTTAACGCTACAGAAATGTTGTGGAAGGACCTGAAGCAAGCAGTTAATGGGATGAAAACACACCAACATGAAGCTATTTAATCTTAAAATTCTTTCAAACCAATGTGCAGAACTCATTAGCATTTCATGAAATTACGTTTGGTTCATTGCTGCACAAAGGGGTCACACCAGATACTGAAAGCAAAGTTTCAATTCCTTTGTCACTCACAGATATGTAATATTGAATCATTTGTCCTTAAAAAATAAATGAGCAAGTATAATAGTTTTGTCTCATTTATTAGATGTCAAATTTATGCACAAATATAGAAAAATTCTAAAGGGTTTACAAACTTTCAGGCAGCACTGTACATAAACAGAAACTGTACAGAAATGTATAAGGTCAGCTAAGGACCTCTAACAGACATGCTACAGCTTTAAAATGGTACATGAATTTGCTGTTGCACAGAAACCTCTCGTTTCCCCTGCTTTCTTAAACATCTTGACTTGATTGGAATCTGGAAGTTTTACTTGGTGTCAACATGTCATAATGAACAAAGCAATAGACATATTCCTGGGCTTGGAATAAGATCTTTCTACTTGGACACCCAAGTTCATATGGTTCTTCCCTTCTCCTGTAAATTTGCCATTGTAAAATAGTGATATCTATTCATTTGTGCTGTTCATAATAGCAGTTTAACAATGTTAAAGTGTAACAGTGTTCTCAATGTAAGCACAAAGTAACAGATTTTGATGAGATATTGCAGGAAATACTTGGCAACATCTCTGTATTAATTGACAAAGCATCTGACAACAACAGTGTGTTAAAGTTTGTAGCCACTTTCATAGTAAAAGCATTTTCTCTTCAGTAAAATAAAGGAGCTTAACATTCATTTGTTGTATTGGTCCACATTTGAGTATCATTACTGTATTTGCACCTACCCAAACGAATCGCAGCAAGGGTAAAAAGTGAAAATGCCCTAAACGTTAAGTGGATTTCCATGGGCAACCTTGATTTTTCCAAACATAAACAGATTAGTAGCTGAATCATATAACTCACACACGGGGCAGGTTTAGCTGAAGAGAGGTGATATGAAAAATAAATCACATGTGCTGTTTAATGAAGAACCTCTTTCGTTTTCTGTATTGTCTCTCTCATAGACACTGGCATGAAAAACATTTGGGTTCCCCTGGTCAAAGTTTGTTACTATGAATAACTACACAAATCCTGATTTTCAAAAGGCAAAAAAAAAAAATGTTGTAATGGTTTAACAAAAATTACTGTTTATTTCCATATTTTACAGTTTCAAAATACAAAAAGGACAAGGGCCCGGAAAAACTGGGGGCACCCATATGGTCAGTACTTAGGGTACTGAATCAGTTTTTTTAAATGTTCTTTTAAAAATGTATGATGCTGAATTTTGTGGCGATAATGCAGGAAAGCCCTTTTCCTGATGACTCTTCCATGAAGGGCATTTTATGCAGGAATCACTGCATTGAAAAGTCAAAGGGGGGTTTTGATTTGTCTAACAATTCTACAAGCAGTTCTCTCAAAGTTTTCATAGTACGTCAGTCCTCAATTTCACCACCACTGTTCCTCTGAAGTTAATTATTTGCAATGCCATTATGCTGCTTTGTGGTCATCAATTAGTGTTTGAGTGTTGCACATTATATTGTTTGATCAGTCATCGCAGTGTGTGCATGTGCAATAGTCACATTGCGGGATGTGCAAATTAAACCATACATGTGATATTACATGAGATGATATAATTTGTTTTACTCTAATCAATGTCATGACATCTGGCGAACTCTCTTTTAATATGAATTTTTATTTTGCTGGGATTTTGCAATGCATAATCCATCATAGTGTCCTGCTCTCTGCATTTGTAAGAGAAATACTTGCTGTTGGTTTTTACAGGTGTAATGGCCTCTCAGTATCCAGGTTAAGGCTCTTGGTATGTAAAGGAGAAAGCAAAAGCAGTGTAAGGTGTAGACAGAGATGGGTGTACCAATCTGTTCTTCAGGGCAGGGGATCCACTCTACTGAATCCTCTCATCCATAATCCTCCAGCTTCATTCAAAATGGATTATAAAGCTTCCTGAGTCCTATGCAGGCAGCCTTCCAGGCAGAAGAAAGAGGTAGGCAGAAAAAAAGAGAGGGAAGAGAGACAGATGTGTCTTGAAGTTAAAACCCATGGAACTACATACTCTGACCAGTACATTTCCGAGGAAAACAAATATACAGGGTCTGTCCTGCAGTTTTCAAATGAAGTGGGCTTTAAGGAATTTATAACATTCCTGATCACTCTGTAGCTTTAAATGAACTTGGATAGGGATCACTATAGGTATAGCAAGAAGTAGGAGATCTGGTTCTAAAGTGTAATTTTATTCTGGCACAAATATTTGAGCTCTTTGTTGCATGGAAATGTTGCAAATGCATTCAGTTTTATAATTCAATGACAGCAGGTCACAGCTGATTGTTTTCATGCAGTTGTAGTGTCTGGGGAAAGCACAAATGTAGCGAAATTGACCTCAGGTACAGATTTTGCATGAATACTAGTAAACAGTTTATTAGAAATATAAACCAAGAAATTGATAATACACAAGGGAGCTTGTGTTAGGGAACTCGTGTTGTACATATACTTAATGTTGCAAAAGAAGACGCATCAAAAATAGTTGCACAAATAGTTGCACCCAGAAGGAAGTGTCAGATTGCAATGCTATTCACAAGGAAGGTCATTGTTACCAGGAACAATAAATGGGCAATATTTATACACAAGTAGTATCTCTCAGTAAGCATTGGGTACAGCAACATTCCAGACATTCCATTCCATGTAGCTTGAATATTCTCACTCATTTCTTGCAGATTTTGCAAGGGTGGGGTGTTGACATTAGGACCAATAGCATCCCACACGTTTTCAGTCGGAGATCGACCTGGTGATGCCATGATATAGTATCTGGTAAAGAAGAGAGATGTCTCCTGTATGTGTACATAAGCACTCGCAGGTCAGCCATTACAATAAATTTCCTTATATAGCTTAGGCACCCTTGTGCTATAAAAATGGGTCTGACCCATTGAGGACCGGATGCCACAAGACAGTAGTTTGAGTTAAGTTATTTCTTTTAAGGGACTGGACCAGACAGGCTGACCTTCACTCCTTACACACATCACTGAGCCTTGGGTGCCCATAACCCTGTCATCGGTTCACTGGCTGTTCTGACTTGGAACACTTTTAGAAGGTACTGACCACAGTGTACCAAGAACACCCCCCCCACAACAAGACTTTGGAGATTTTGTTGATTTTGGAGATGTTCTAGACATCACAGTCTCTAGGATTCTTATGCTTGCTCAACAGACCATCCTTAAGAACTGACTGTTCACTGCCCATTAACAGGTTCAGTAGGAACCAGTTCATAAATGTCATTCATTTAAATGTTGTGGCTGATCAGTGTGTATGTTTGTATGTGTGTGTGTGTGTGTGTGTGTGTACGTGTGTTTCTGACATTTTATTTCCTCCCTGATTGTAGGAGGTTATACAGTGTGTGTGGCTGGGGTGAGAGGACACCTTGATGAATGGTCTGCTGGTGATGAATATCTTCCGTTGGCAGGGAGGTGTGCCCCAGTGATGGGCTTAGCATTCTTCACCACCTTCACCATAAGCATGCACCTACTGCACCATGCCTAATGCCAGGCGTGGGCTAGAGGGGGGCATTGTATAAAGCCCACCAGCGTTGAGCTGTGGAGCAGTGGAACTATGTTCTCTGGAATGACGGTGCTTCATCCAGTATTTTTGGGATGGGATGGAGATCTGAACATCCAACATCCTGACCTTATTAATGCTCCTGAGACCTAATTCAAATCAATCTTCACAGCAGTTCTCCAAAAACTAGTTGAAAGCCTTGCCAGTAAAAGGAGGTACTCCAACAAAAGCAGGATGAGTCTTAATTACTCTTAATTACTTAATACCCTCAGTTTCAGAAGAAACTTTGCATGAGCAGGTATCCCAATACTTTTGGTGCAGTTTGTAATTTGCTGGATATGCCTTACTTGTTATGAAAGAATCAAACACTATGTTTCTTTCCTGGAAGTGTTTTTTCTGTCGGGTTAATTGTGTTTGGTTCCCTTATTAGGAGGTGAAAAGCAAATCAGATCTGTTGAGTGTCAGCACACAGGAAACCTGGGTTTATTAATGCTGTGTTAAATACTGTAGTACTACAACCCTAATTCCAATGAGGTTGGGACATTGTGTAAAACATAAGTAAAAACAGAATACAATGAGTCAACCTGTATTCAACTGAAAACACTGCAAGGACAAAATATTTAATGTTCAAATGGATAAACTTTATTTTTTTGCAAATATTCACTCATTTTGAATTTGACGCCTACAGCACATTCCAAAAAAGTTGGGACGGGCATGTTTACCACTGTGTGACATCACCTTTCCTTTTAACAACAATGTGGATTTGGGGAACTGAGGACACTAATTGTTGAAGCTTTGTGGGTGGAATTCTTTTCCATTCTTGCTCGATGTACAACTTCAGTTGCTCAACAGTCTGGTGTCTCTGTTGTAGTTTGTGCTTCATAACCCGCCAAACATTGTCATTGGGAGACAGGTCTGGACTGCAAGCTGGCCAGTCTAGTACCTGCACTCTTTTTCTACAAAGCCACAGTGTTGTAACACGTGCAGAATGTGGCTTGGCATTGTCTTGCTGACATAAGCAGGGATGTTGCTGAGAAAGACGTTGCTTGGATGGCTGCATATCTTCTTCTTTTGGCCACTCCCTTTAGGGGACTCCACAGCGGATCATCTGCCTCCATCTTGCCCTATCCCCTGCCTCCTCCACTGTTACACCAACCATCTCCATGTCCACCTTCACTACATCCTTAAACCTTCTCCGAGGTCTTCCTCTTCTCCTTCTGCCCGGCAGCTCCATCTCCAACATTCTTTGTCTTGGATGGCTGCATATGTTGCTCCAAAACCATGTACCTCTTTCAGCATTAATGGTGCCTTTATTGATGTGCAGGTTATCCATGCCATGGGCACTAACACACCCTCATACCATCAGAGATGCTGGCTTTTGAACTTGCTGATTGTGCTGATAACAATCTGGACAGTCCTTTTCCCCTGTGGCCTGGAGGACATGACGTCCATCATTTCCAAAAACAATGTGAAATGTGGACTCGTCAGACCACAGGACACTTTTGCACTTTGTGTCAGTCCATCTCAGATGAGCTCAGGTCCCAGAGAAGCCGGCGGTGTTTCTGGATGTTGTTGATATATGTCTTTCACTTTGCATGGTAGAGTTATAACTTGCAGTTGTAGATGGAGCGGCGAACTGTGTTGACTGATAATGGTTTTCTGAAGTGTTCCTGAGCCCCTGTGGTAATATCCGTTACAGAATGACGTCCGTTTTTTAGGACAAGGCCATACTGCTTACTTGATTGATGATATTATGGGCTGTAGATGATGAAATCCCTAAATTGCTTGCAGTTGCTCATTGAGAGATGTTGTTCTTAAACTGTTGGACTATTTGCTCACACACTTGTTCACAAAGTGGTGAACCTCCCCCTATCCTGGCTTGTGAATGAATGAGCTCCCGGGGAGGCTCCCTTTACACCCAATAATGACAGTCACTTGTTTACCTGTTCACCTGTGGAGTGATTTTTGCGCATTCCTCAACTTTTCATCTTTAGGATGAAAAAGATTTGCAAATCATCGTACTCTGTGTTTATTTATGTTTTACAAAACATCCCAACTTCATTGGAATTGGGGTTGTACTATATACAGTGCACCTGGAAAGTATTCACAGCACATCTGCTTTTGCACATTTTATTATATAGCTTATTTCAAAATGGATTGAATTCATTTTCCCCTCAAAATGCTACACACAATTGCCCACGATAACAAAGTGAGAAGTTTATTCACACTCGTATTCACATTCACCCTCCTTTGTTATCTCGGCTGTGTGCTTAGGGTCGTTGTCCTGTTGGAAGATAAACCTTCATCCCAGTCTGAGGTTCAGAGCAGGTTATCATTGAGGATGTCTCTGTACATCACTGCAGTCATCTTCTCCCTGACCCTGACTAGTCTCCCAGTTCCTGTTGCAGAGAAACATCCCCACCATGCTTCACTGTAGGAATGGTACTAAGTGATGAGCAGGGCCTTTTTTCCTCCAGACATTATGCTTGGCATTGAGGCCAAAGAGTTCAATCTTTGTCAGACCAGATTATTTTGTTTCTCATGGTCTGAGAGTCCTTTAGGTGCCTTTTGGCAAACTCCAGATGGGCTGCCATTCCTTTTACTTGGTGGCGGCTTCCATTTGGCCACTCTGAAATGGTTGTCCTTCTGGAAGGTTCTCTCTCCACAGGGCAACATTGGTGCTCTTTCAGAGTGGTTTTGGTCACCTCCCTGGCCAAGGCCATTCTACCATGATCACTCAGTTTGGACAGGCAGCCAGCTCTGTTATGCACTGTCTACTAGGATAGGATGGGATAGAACTTTATTGATCCCTTGTGAGGGTTCCCTCAGGGAAATTAAGGTACTGTGGGACCTTATATTAACAGGTGTGTGCCTTTCCAAATGATGTCCAATCAACTGAATTTACATCTGATGAATGATCAGTGGAAGCAAGATGCACCTTGACTCAATTTTGAGCTGTGAATACTTATGTACGTTATATATTTATGTTTCAGTTTTTAATAAATTTGCTAAATGTTTAAACAAACATTTCTCACTTTGATTTTAGGGATGAAATGATAAAAAGAATTTAATCAATTTTGTAATACGGCTGTAATATAATAAAAAAAGTGAAGTTCTGTGAATAATTTCCGGATGCACTGAACACTGACCTGTATTGGGATTTCAGTATATAAATTGATTATGAGGTGATGTTACCTGACAGGACAGTCCAATGTCTGTGCAAGTTGTGAGGTGTTATATTGTATGAGGAACACTGCTCATGGCAAGGTGATGTGAATAATCAAGAGGCACGATGGTGTGTGCCAGATCAATGGAAAATGTAATTTCTGAAATCGTGTGGGTATTTAAGATTCCTGGATCCACAATGTCATGTGTGTTCCAGGAATGTCTCAAAGGCATTACCAAACACAGTGGCTAGAATTTTCTTTGTGATCAGCACTGTGCACAGTTCTTTAGCTCCCATGGGGCACAATTCTAGTTTTGGAATTTTTGATGTGTACTGAGATATTGAATTTTACAAACAAATAAATAAACAGACATATAAAAGAAAGTTTTGAATTAATTGCAGTTTTTAATAAATTACCAAAAGTTTACCTGGTGGGACCACAGGTCAGGGCCTTGGGCTGCGGTCATTGTTTATAAGGAGTTTGGTGTATCTCCATGTCTTTGTAGGTCAGGAGTGGCTGCAGGTTTTCTATCCAACAAAGCAGGAACTTAACTGAAGACTGAGACCAACTGATTAAAGAAGTAGAATCAGGTGAGCTTTTGGTTGTTTGGAATGAAATCTTGCAGCCACACCGGCCCTTTGCAGATACGATTGGACACACCTGGTGTAGGTCATCTCCAGCTCCTGTCTCCTCTCATCTCATGAAAACATGCACGTTAGGTGAATTGGTTATGCTAAACTACCCCTAGGTGTGTGTGGCATCCTGTTCAGGGGATATTCCTCTCTTACACCCAGTGATTCCGGGTAGGCTTCAGACTCATGGATTCGGACAAGGATGATGCAGATAAGAAGATGAATGATTGAGTGATCTGTTAAAAAAAACGAAACCAAAAAAATGTAAACGTGCATACACCCCCTGTGCTGTGTGACTTTGGCCTCTACGTTTAACCCATCCACACATTGAAACACACACTTACATACTAGTGAATTCAGAGAGCACAGAAGCACAGAGCAACAGGGGCCTAGGGAGCAGCTGGGGAGTTAAGTTCCTTGGTCACATCCTGCCAGTTCAAAGGACTGAACCCGCAACCTTCCAGTCACAAGGCAGGTTCCCTTAACACCAGGCCAAGGTTGCTTTTGTGTTAACCTATTATTATTGAGACTTATGTAATGATATGACATTTTGTCAGTACAGCACAGGTTTCACGACTCCCTCTCGCTTTTGAGTTTTTGGTGGAGAGTCGATGGTGTCGGTGGGGGGCTGTTTGTCAGTGTTAAACAGCAACTTGTAGCTGCGGTTGATGACTGAACTATTAGATGTATTAGCTGTACATCTTCCATGTACATCTTGCATTTGCAGAACCAATTAAGCAGAACCCACATAGCAGACAAAAATATGGAAGAGATATTTGTCAGAAGAGATTACCTGTTGCCATGCAATAGCCTGTAGGTGATCCCTTGTTGTTGCCATGGTGACTGCAGGCTGGCAGAGGGAGAAAATAGCAAGCGTTTTGGTTGCCTCTGTTATACACACTGGCCTATTTGTGGTAGGGAGAGACAAGCCCTTGGCCAGAAGAGACACCAGGATGGGTCAAGCATAAAAATGCATGCTTATATAATAATGCCAGTCCTCGGGTGTGACTGTGTAATATTCAAGCCTGCTCTTGCCCTCTAGTGGTTGTGAAGAACAACACATGCAGTATATTTTGGAATATACAATATAGGGCTGCAATGAATGGCTGTTTGGATCATGATTAAACTCTGTGTCTGGGTTTAATCAATGAATCAGATTTTTGTTATAGAAGTAAGCAGTTTTGCTTTCAACCTTGTATGTGTTCTTGTAATGTTCCTCAAAGTTAGCTTAAAAATGTGGATATTTGAAGTCATAAATGATGAAGTTTCTATTAAATGGTTCTGATTAAATTCTGGTATTAATTAAATTAAATTCTTCCCTCTAACCGTGAAATGTTGCTCATGTCACTGGCTGCAACACAATACCAAATCATTATCAATCCACCCCATGTTGGATTGGTACTGATTCCTCCAATCTCATTGTGGCCAGAATGTTTTATCTGCAGGACTTGTTTTTAGAAAATGTATCAGGCTTTTTGAGACCTTCCTCTGAAAACCCCTGACTAAATGTTGTGCTCAGGATGTAAGAAAGGTGTTCTACTGTTGACTGTTCCATTAAGACAATTTTGTGCAGGTATCTGTAAAGTAGATTAAGTGCACTAGTACTCCAGATCCTGTAGAAGGTCTTTTACAAGTCAGAGACAGTTTGCCTTGCTACCAAACTTGTGACCATTTCTCTCTGAAAGCTTTCTAGGTCTTGGAGCTCAACTGGAACTTAATGTGAACTGTTTTTTCTTAAATACCTTAGAATGAAAATGCTTTGCTGTCTTCTTATAACGCTTTTCAGCTTTTTGGGCATCAATTATTATTGTTTTCAGAGTGATAGACATTAGCTATAGACAGTATAGCTTGGACAGCGTATAGCTTAGACAGTAGCTTGGAGGAGTTCATAGCTGCTTTTTGGCTCTGAGTAGCACTATGATCCACGGACCACAGGTTCAAATCCTGCATCATGGTGCTTGCCATTGACAGCCAGAAAATGTTTACTAGCAATGAATTTTGAATTCCACTGTATAGTCAGCATCTACATTTTACATTTGTACTGTTTATTTGTTGTTTATTTATTTTTAACCTAAAACTCCATATGAAAGTTCCTCAGTGTTGGATTTTGAAGACTGGGAATGTTCGGACACATTGCTATTTGTTCTTGTTCTTGTGCTTACTATTGATGGTAATAACAACATGTTTATCAGCTAGATTACCTATCTACATTATATAACAGGCATGCTTATACCTCACTGACTACTTATTGACTTCTTAACCCAGTAAAGTGACAAACACACTAAATGCATTTTGTCTTGGATCAGTTTCTTATTTTTGTTAAATCCTCACGATTTCTGCCCCTTTTGTGACTATGCATCTTTTTATGTCTCTCAGAGATGACAGAACTAGAGCCAGTGTTGGATTTTGCCTCCTCAGGCCGATCTGGTCGTCGTAATGCACTGCCAGATATCCTGGGCTCACCTGCTGGGGTCCCACCTGATCTTTCACTCAAACTGGCTGAACTGTCGCTCACAGGTAATGCTTTCAGTTCCTCTTGTAAGTGCAAACTACAGCCCATTCTTAAGTGTAAGATTGAAATGATGCTATAAGAGAACTCTAATGTCTTTTTAAGGTTTAAAGAACCTCTGCATAATGAAAAGATACTCATTTCCTATAGTGCCACCCAAGTCAGGAAACATTTAGGAAAGCCTTATTGTTTAAAGTATAGGGACACAAACGGGACTTTAAAATTAAACATTTTTCCTCTCCTCACTCAGATGGGCCAGGGGCTCAGACCCCAAGCTCAGAGGAACCCCCCACACCCACAGAAAGCCCGGAAGGCAAGGACGGCTCGTAGCCTGGAGTTCTAAGATGGGGGGCCACAGTGCCCTTCCCCCTCCTGGAATACAGCCTCACATCCACTGTTCCAGGTAGTCTTCAGACTGTCATGGCAGAGAAAGCAGTGGAGATTAGAGAGGACATGAAGAGAAAACAAGGTCTAAGAAGGGACAGTGTGCAATGACGAGAAATCTAATGCCCAAAGACATGAACTGAAGCAAAGTTATGAAAGAAGATGAGCTATGATGAGCAATTCTTTCCTTTTTTTTATTTTTTACCAATAAAACAAGCCAAACATGGGAGGATACCACTGAAAAGTGCTTTAAAGAATTTTAACTGTTGGGTTGACTAGATGCTGTTCTTTTTATGAGCTTTGTATTTTATGACATCTGTGGTGAACTGTGGATTTGTATTCTATTGTGATCTTAGTACAGTGTTTTCCAAAATCACTTTAGGGGGGAAAATAGCAAAAAAAAAAAAAGTCAGGTAATCTTTGAAAGGGCAGGCTAGGGTGGAATGCCTTACATGGTGTTGGTGTGATTACGAGAGAGACCAAGAGAGAGAGATAGAGTGTGTGTGTGTGTGTGTGTGTGTGTGTGTGTGTGTGTGTGTGTGTGTGTGTGTGTGTGTGTGTGTGTGTGTGTGTGTGTTGGCACCTACATACTGATGCATTATGTAGCATTGTTTTGTACCCAGTGCTCTAAAGCCATGAAATTTAGTGATTTGTTTTTTATTCGAAATTGACTTTATTGATGGATAAAACTCTCCCAGCACTACATTCTCAACGTTCCCTGCAGAACATCCAGGCGTCAGTTAGTTAATAAGATCAACTAATAAGGAACACTTTAATGGTGTAAGCCTTTTACTGGGTGCTTAACAGATGGAGTTGCCAGCAAATTGTAGATCTTTTTGGTGGTCTGATGATATGTTTTTGATAATCACTAATTATACTTCTCACTGGTCTTCAAGTCTGTTGATGTTTAACTGTTTAATGGCTCTTGCTAATAACACAAAGAAATATAATTAACACAGTTTAATCACATCTCAAACACGTTCAAATACAACAGCCTACTGACCTCTCACATTAGTGACAAAGTTTAGGGTTGTCTGTGTTCCGATTATTGTCCGTCAGAATATGTGCATGAATTTGTTTTTAACAAGTCGACTGGGAGAGAACACGAAACGAATTCTGTGCCATTGCATTATTTTGGGGGTTGTACTTTTTCAAAAGCCATAGTCTCTTTGTGGTATGGTAATGCCATATTCAAACCATGCAAGGGGTTTATATTACTGTGGATTATCTTTAAGTTGGAGTTTATTTATTTATTTATTTATTTCAAAAGATGGAATTTCAGTGTTTCATGTATAAAACCTGAGGCCATACTGGTAAGACTGGTTATGGTAATCAGGATGTATAATGGATATTGTTCTTAAAATATTAACCTTATTACTTTTGGCAATATAATTGTATTTTGCTATATTTTATAGTTATCTTGTGTTAATAGTGCCATAGTGCCATAAATGTTTCAAATCCTTAGTGAACAACAAAATAAACAACTTGTAGTTGAATTTGTTGTTTGGCTGTGAATCACATTGTTTAAAAACATACAGTTAAACAAAGTTCTATTGTGTTTTTTAGATTAATATGCCACCATTGTTTGCAAATTTCACACTCTTGTCCTCCTGAATATAAATTTTAGCACAGGAGGGCAAGGTATTAGCATCCTACAACAACATGGCCAAAATTATAACATATAAATAGTGCAGTGATTCCTAATCCTGGACTTAGAGCAATTCATTGTCTTTCTCATGTTAGTGTTTTCACATCTCCCAACACTCCTCATTTTAATCAGAAAGGGAATGTTAAATAGCTGTTTAATTGGGAATCTAAGAATTAGCATGTCACACCCATTGGTGAAAGATTCATACAATCGAGAACACAGACAAACAGTGTCTATTGACAAACATTTGCCCAGATAGCTATGCATGTTTGGCCCTAATTTGTCTGGGAATGGTCGTACTGAAGTGTCTCTCAACCTAGTGCTGACATTTCCCAAGTTGATGAAATAATCTCCAAAAAACATGAAGTTTAATGACATTCTATTAATTCTATTAACGACATATTCCATCATATGTGTTCAAAATAACAATAAATAAATAAATAAAGCACTGCACTAAAACGATATGGTGGTGTGTTAGTGTGTGGTGGTATGAGTTGATCAGATTGTGTGGATCAGGAGTGTTTAAACCCCTCACTGCTGTACTGGGAATACTCCACCAGCCACAAATATCCAACTAACAGCGTCCTGTAGGCAGCATCCTGTGGGCAGCGTCCTGGGAGCACTGATGAAGGACTTTAGGAGGACCAACACAAATTGTGTCGCAACAGATGAGCTTCTGTCTCTGACTTTACATCTACAAGGTAGATCAACTAGGTAGGAGTGCGTTATAGAGCAGACAGTGAGTGGACACAGTGTTTAAACACTCCAGCAGCACCTCAGTGTCTGATCCACTTGTACCAGTGTAATACACACTGACACACCACCACTTCAGTGTCACTGCAGTGCTGAGAATGACCCACCGCCCACATAATACATAATACTATATTCAACTATAAAATATAAAAAGATAAGTCATTTAAAATAGTGGAGATACAATGCTTTCCTTCACAGATAACAAAAATCAACAATCAGATACATTAATAAATCTAGTGGTGTGTCTCCCACTAGTGGAGACTTCTGAGAGTATGTTATATTGAATGCATACTGTATTATGGAGACAAAAACTTTGTCACTGTGTATAGTACATGCATATTATCAATGTACAATAGACACTGAGAATAAGGCAGAGGCCTGTCGCTAAGAGGGTATAAGGATTATTTTGGTTAAATACCTGTAAAGAGAAATATTGTTAGTATAGTTGTGGGTTCTGCCAAAGCAGCAGCACTGTTTACTGCTCCTAGGCTTGGGTTTAGGCTTATCGGTGTTGTTTGTTTAAGTGGAATGGGCTGTAAATCACAGGTGCAGAACTCCAGCCTGGAGGTCCAGTCTCCAACAAAGTTTGGTAGTTGCCCTATTCAGACACACCTCATTCAGCTCATCAGCCAATTACCGGACAAAGTGGGTGTGTTTGAGTAGGGACACTGTCACACTTTGCTGGAAACCGGCCATTCAGGACTAGAGTTGTGCATCCCTGCTGTAGATAAACAGTACTGAGGTTTCCTCCCAAAGCTCTGTCCCAGTGAACTCCACACTCACTCTTACAAAGACATTGTTTGAATGACAGTGGAATTAGATTAAGGGACATATACCCTGGGTAATATAGTGGTTTTAAACTCCAGTCCTGGGGATCTGCACAATACTTCATGCATTTACACAAAGCTACCTGTTAATACTCTAATTGATTAGCCCCGCCCATTCACAGTGAAGTTGTAAGGAGTGTTTCTGTTGTTTTTAGCAATAAGCACAAAAATAAAATTGTAAATAAAAGTACAGTATGGGTGCTTTATGAAGATCAGTGTGAGCCTTTTTTCCTTTTAGTTACTTCTCAGCATCACCATCAGGTGGTGCTAGTCATTGCAACCTGAGGCTCAAAATGAGACAATAGAGCATGACAAAATGAGCCTGTACTGATGCGTCTGTGTGAATGCCAATGTGTATGAAACCCTCTATAGTGACCAATAGAAATAAGGACAGATTTATGTGGCTGTATAAATAATTCAGCAGTACAATGAGGTCATTTATCAGCAAAAACTATTTACTGGCATGTAGGTGTGACTAACAGTAAATGAGTTGCTCATGTTCATGTGCTCTTCCTCTTTTAGATGGGCACTCAGGCCGTCTGAGGAGACATGCCCATTTATTCAGTCCTGAAATATTAAAACTCTCTGGAGGGAGCAGAGTAATACAGGGGCCCTGGAAGTGGAGAGTTCAAAAAAGCAAGCAAAATGTTTGGTTTGATCATCAAAATGGTCATGAAAAAAAAGGATATTTGAGCATCTGTTATGCATTCACTTTGTTTTTCAATATTCTGTTCTTCCAGAAAGTGAAAAGTGTTGTTATATGCGTGCCTTCGCATTGTGACTGAGTCTGATTCCTTGAGAAATGTCAGATGAAAGTCATTTTCTTCAGTTTAATATTGAATTTTGTTTCTTTTTCCTAAACTGTTATATTTATCAATCATACATAAGTGGTACTGTGACAGTTGGTAAGATTTTTTGAAGTGAGGTGAAGTGTTCACTTATTTTCAATTAGGAAAAAAAATCCCCAAACAATGCAGGGGTGCTTTCATGGTAAGAGTAAAATCATTTGTATGTGCAAGCACATGGGTCAGGCAATTCTGGTGCTGCAGTGCCAGATTCCTCTACAGTTTGCCTCTTTTAAACCCAACCCTATTTTCCTAAAGGTTTCAGCTCCAAAACTAACACACCGCATTCAGCCAAACAATGACGTCTGAAGTCAGTAGTTTGTTGGGTTAGATAGATTGGATTAGGGCTGAATCTAAAGCAGTGTCTAAACCCTGGTCCTGCAACTCTGAAAGGGCTTTGTAATGAGCTAATTAGTTGAAGATGTGATGGAGGGAAAGGTATCAGGGTAGGGGTGCCTCCAGGACCAGGTTTAAGGAATACTGATCTAAAGTCTGCATGAAGGTCTGTCTCCAGGTGCAGGCTTGGTGACCCCTGGTCTATGCCTTATAGTATTAGTGAGTAGAACACAATTGGGACACAGTGTCTGTGTTTCCCAGGTTCTTCCTTCACAGGTGTACCTGCGTACAAATTGGCCAGTTCTGAGCCTTTTCAGTTCCTCTCTCTCCTTTTGCCAATTGATTGGATGAAATTCCAAGGAATTCCAAATTTATTCCCAATTTGACAATTCTGATTGTTTATTATTGTATGTGTGTAACTGCTCTTGTAAAAGCTTCTTTCTTCATTGGTTATTGATACCAAAAATTGTGGACTAAAGATAGGGTCATAACTTTTTTCTACTCATCCTAAACGGTTTAGCACACTGTAATGTACAGTAATGTACATTGTGGTGCAACAGCGAAACGTTTGATCTTAATCTATGTTTTAACTAGATGGAACAGATTCAATGTAATAAGTGTCTTGTAGGTGCATAAATCAGTTGCACTTTCAAACAGAGGTTTCCTGAACTCTCATTGTTTTTCCCTTATCAGAACCAGCATTGGCTTCCAGTACACTTCCCTGCTACCTTACAGTCAAGAACCACCCAGATTAATACTGCATCTTAATAAAAGTAGACTTCCAAATTCAGCTGCTGACCATCTGATTCTAGACTATACACTTCCCCACAATCATGGGAAATAAGCCATGTGTTTTGTTTCATATGCAAGAAGAAACGTTATGCGGCCAAAGGTATTTGGATCTCATTCATTGTTTTGTTGAAAGTTTATCCTGCTTCCAAAAGTGTTAAATGGAGCACAGTCCTCCCAGAGAATATTTCCACTGCTCCACAGGTCAGTGCTGGAGGGCCTCATATGCTAATAGCCCAAGTCTGGCATTGGGTATGGCACCTGTAGGTTCATCTTTAGTACTATTCTATTAGCAGTACTTTTGTACAGGGACTAGACAGGCTGTGGGTACAGATGCACATCTGTGTCAGCAATGGGTGCAGCTTAAAGAAGAAGGGGTGTCCACAAACATTGATATAGTACAACATGTCAGTCAACATTCACTCTCAAGTTACTGATTTTATACTCCATGCTTTAAAATTGCTCTCCCTGGTCTACCATCATTGGTGAAGCTTTGTAGACTGTGCACAGAGCGGTGGATTTATCTATCTGCTCTGTTTCAATCAAACCCTGATCCTCTGTAAACAGCATATGTCACTTGCACACACACAGATTCTGACCCAGTTGAATGCTGCCAAAAACAAGGATCCTAGATAAGAGTACCAGACACTGTGACCAGACAGCTAAAGCGTTTGGCATACTAATATCATCCACTCTCTTGCCAATAAAGGTGGTAGGAATGGGAAGAACCTTTAAGTTGCTAAATAACTTTAGCTCAAGTGAGGGTTCATTATGCAATCAAAAGTAGTTCTTCTATGGCATCACAGCCATTAAAAGCAGCTTTTGTTTTTCTTTTTCATTTCACTTATATTGGATCACAAGTGTACATGTTTAGTATTTTGTCAGAATTATTAATTATAAAATTATTATTATAAAACTTTTGTCTAGAATTAATTTCATAACGGTGAACTCATATTTCAAGCTATTTTAAATGTATTTTTCAAGAGTATGAATTTGAGACATCCACTTTCTCAATTATTAGAATATTTAATTTAGAGTTTGAGAAAAAATACTATTCAAGCTGTAGAAGTGCTATGTCTAGCTCAGCACATGCAATCACACTCATGGGGAAAACTACTGACCTGATGATGACTGACACCCGATCGACATCCTCCCATTGCTGCAGAGAGCTGTACCAAAACATATTAATGGAAAGTTGACTGGAAGGGATACTGGAAAATGTGATGAGAAAGGTGCACAAGCAATAGAGATGACCACAGCCATGAGAGGATTGTCAAGAAAAACTGATTCCATCCTGGCCTCAGTGCATCACCATGCACAGATGTCTCCAGGAAAGGTGCTACGACTGCAGCATTCTTAATATCAAGCCACACCTAAACCAGGGACAATGTTAGAAGTGTCTTGGGCTAAAGAGGAAAAGAACTGAACTATTGCTCAGTGAAAGTAAATTCTCCATTGCATTTGGAAATGATGGTCTAGAGTCTAAACTTAAGAGCCTGGTGATTAGAATACACATAACTACTATATATTCAAATGTAAACAACCTTACTGAAACCAATGAGAGCCCCCTTCCCATAACTCTTACATAGCTTTTCTAACCTGAATCGAGGAACAGGTTAACAGGGGTCTAATACAATCGTCTGTGGAAAAAGGTCCATTGTGAAAACAAGGCTTTTGCCCTTTCAGTGCTTTGGAGTGACATTGTGTCTGCACAGCATGTTGCCATAGACACTGAGTGTTAGCTCAAATCTACCCACCAAAAGTGATGCCAGCATGTTTGACCCCGCCCCCCGCCTCATGCTTCGGGAAGAAAAGTGCTGATGCCATTGCCATAGTAACAAGTTGCTACGGCAACCATCTTAGCTGAAAAACATTGCCGAAAATACTCCCTTCAGTGTTCTGATATCTCGCTTCTATGATACAGACACATGCCTCCAGTTAAAGCGTCTGCGATGGATGCTGGGATTTTACAGTATAATTATTATTTTTTTAAAGTCCTCCATAATGCAATATTTGCTGCAGCAGTAGATCACACTGGTGTTTGCAGAGCACAAGGAGTGGCTGAGGGAAAGTGGGGGCTGGCGGGTGGTTGATGCATGAAGCAAGGCCACAGTCAGAGCTAAAAATATGAAAACACCCTCTCCATGGGCAGGCAGCACCACGTTGACCCACGTGCAGGGCACCTCGTGTCTGAACATGATTGCTTCTAGCCATTTGAGAAGTGGGCATCAACCACAGATCTAAAATGACAATGAAGTCCAAGAAGCCAAGAAATCAAACTGAAGCTTGACCTTCACCGAGTGTGGGCTTCAGAGTGCAGTGTGTTGCCATGCCTGATACAATGTTTCCAGTGCAGCATCACAACCAATGCTGCTGGAAACCCAGATCCAGTGGAGCAGAAGTGCTTGCTGACCCACAGTGGTGTTACAAATTGTATGTATTGATTGGAACCGATCAAATATAATTAGAATGGTTTGCCTGAGGAAGGGGAGGGGATGAGGTGGGCAGTGCCTACTGAGACACTCTGCACATGGCACTTAACGTGCCAGCCTGTGAGACAGGGAGGAGGGGTGAGAGAGAGAGAGGCAGAGAGAGACTTGAAGAGAATTGAAGTGAACTGAGAAAAGGGAGCGGAAGGGAGGGAGATGGAGAGTTCTAGAGACATAAAGAGAGAAGGGTAAAGAGACAGTGTCTAGAAATACACAGCAACACAACTGCTCTAATAATTATTGCTGTATTACAGTGAACTAATATGAGCTGAATTGAAACACTCATACAAACATACATGCTCAGACAGACTTAATGGCAAGTGTGGCAGACAAAGCCATGCCTAAAATGAGAGGCAGGAAATCTCTGGGGTCCTCCTAGTCTAGTGCTACTGGCACTGAAAGGAAGTAGCTTATGTAATGTCAATGTTTTATTCAAATAAAACAAGTGGAGCTGAGGAATATGATGAATGCAATGAGCATCAATAACATGGCTGCTGCTGTAAAAGAGCTGGCTGGCTTTACACAGTCCTGGCTTTGGTGATCGGACATCTGGAGAGTGAAGCACATGACCCGATCTCTCGGCAGAAGCTCAGACTTAACTTCCAGACTCTGGGCAGGACAGTGACACTGAGATACTGCAGCATATCTCCCATTCATGTGAGCCTACACTACACTACACCTACATGTGTACAAGACAAGACAAGTGAGGATGAGGGTCTGCTTAGCAGTGTCAGAATGGCTTAGAGGCCATGATTGAGCTTCTGACTGATTACTGAGCACTGTGCTCTCTTCGATCAGAGTTCTGTTAATCAGACTCTGATGTGTTAGTCCAATAATCCAGTCACCTTTCACTTTAAAGTGGTAGTATATATGTGGTTCTGAAGAAGATAATGAATTTAATAAAGGAAAAGAAATTCTACTACCATACTATGTTGAATGTATCATTCAACATCCTAAGTGACTTCACTAACACTCTTGTCATGAAATGCAAGCAAATCCTCACAGCAATGCTCCAAAATATCCAATGCTCCAAAGTCTTGTCCATATATGCCAAGCTATTTTTAATGGGATGTTACAGTAAAGTAAACATGGTGGGTGTCTGGTGTCATATTGTAACATGAAATAATAACAAAACATAAAAGAATAACTACACATTTGAAATAAAATGGTATAAAATGAGGTGGTGGGAAGATGAGCTCTGTAATTTGTGCATCCTTACTACATTTTTAGGCCAGATAAACCAACTTTTTATCTGTTAGTCCTTCCCAGCATGAGATGAAGATCCATATCTTAACTGGGCTGTTCTGTGTTTGCCTTAATGCATAGATCCTTGAGTTGAAAGCCACATCTTAGAGTAGGTATGGCCCAGTACTGGCACAGCCTGCCTTTGTATTCTGGGTAAAGATTAATGATGTGCTTGGTTCTTGTATATAGTACATTGTTTCACAGCTACATGACTGGGCACACACTCTTTTTGATTTTGATGTTCAGGTGGTTAAGACCTATAAGTACCTCATACTGCAGCGAGATGACAAACTGGACTGGTCAGAGTGCACTGACACTCTGTACAGGAACAGGCAGGAACAAATCAGAGGGTCTCCTCCTAAGCACATGGGTTGTGTTTGTTTTGTCCTTGTCTCCTCCCTTGCTCCACCCATTCCCAGCTGTGTCTCATTTGTAACCCTGCCCCTGCCTTATCATGTCCCAGGTGTGGTCAATGTTGGGTTCTATTTAAGACCCTTTGTCCAAGCATGTCTTTTTCCGTCCCTTTGTTTCTGTCATGGTTAATTTCTGTCAGTCTCATCTCCCTATGGGTTTCTTAGTCATTTCAGGCAAGATCCTGTTTGTTATTCTCAGTCCGTTGTTCAGTGTTTCAGTTTGTTCCATTTCAGTTTGTTCTTTGTGTTTATTTTAATTAAATCCTCAACCCCAGCATTTACCTCCACTTCCCTGGTCTTTGTATTCATCAGTTCAGCTCCCAACCCTGGCAATAAGACTAACTTCTTCACCACGGAGGTAGCGGGGTTAAACAGATTCGCTCGGAGCTGGCTGGCTGTCCACAGTAGGCCGTTTGATGACAATTCGCAGAGACAGAAGGATGTGGCTGAAACCAGCGGTCAGAAAGCACCATAAGTGGCATGCTCTGGTCGCCCCCTCACCGGAGGTGAGCGGTGGGGATTTTTTTTTTTTTTGGGGGGGGGTTATAAGGGTTGCTGATGTGGCGAGAGGTGTAGTGTGCTGGGACAAGGTAATGGAGGGGTCTGAGCTGAAGGACATGTCAGATGTTGGCACTTCCTGAGCTAAGTGCGAAAGACTGCTCAGACCAGTCCCCATGTCCTAGCAGCTTCAGCGGGGCCAGCTACCTGAACGCCATGGGCAGCAGTGGCAATGATGGCTGAGCCTGCCCCGCTGTGGGCTTCGGGGTTGCACCCAGTCTCATCAAGGCACTGCCCAAACCGAAGTATTCTGCAGTGGAGGTTCAGCTCACAATCCTGACAGAGGTGTTTGTTCAGTGGAAGACTGTGTCCACCAAACTGCTCTACTGAACAACTCCAGAGATCAATATGTTGCAAGCTTTGTAGAGTTTAGCTTGAGAACCTGCAACTGAGCTGAAAAATAAAGATGTTA
The DNA here is from genome assembly GCA_034509495.1 of Acestrorhynchus altus. Classification (NCBI taxonomy): domain Eukaryota; kingdom Metazoa; phylum Chordata; class Actinopteri; order Characiformes; family Acestrorhynchidae; genus Acestrorhynchus; species Acestrorhynchus altus. The sequence goes on from CM067507.1 coordinate 20,048,729, forward strand.
GCAGTTATTTATAATGCAGTAGTTTGGTACTTTATTATCTAAAAGATAATTGTCTGAACTTCACATCATGATTTCTAAATAAAGTGTTCTAGTTCTTGTATGCAAAATAAACAAAAGCAATAATAAATGAATAAGAATTTGTAAGCAAGTACATTTAGTCAAATTCATACAAATATTTAAGTTCTTTCAATTTTTACTTTTTTACTTTCAATTTTTACATGTCTGTCCTAGGGTTCTAACGGTTAAACAGTAACAGAATTGCAGAACCATTTAATGGGTTTATGCAGTCTCTTACTATTCTGTTTTTCTATTGCCAAAAAATGACAATGCATACATACTGCATCAACAGCTTTTAAAATCTGGAAAATCATAGAAAACCAGATTTGCATTACTGCCATTTGTTTAAAAAAGTAATATCTTGCAAGAGTGTGTAGATAACTAGAATAAAATAATCCAGATATTAGTATAAATATTTTGACAATTGCAAAAGATTTTTTTTCAAATTCACAATGTTATGAACAATTCAGTGACCCTTGTTCAGTGTCCGTTTGGAAAACATTTGGTGTCATTTCTCAGACAGGGATGAAAGACAAGGGGACAGATTTAACTGAAATGTCCCCCACCCTTGTGACCCACTGGGTGGTTATTCAGGCCGTTATAATCGGATCTTTTGTTCAGATGTTGGCAGGCTGCTCCGGCCTAGAGAACGCTGGGCAGCTGATATGCGCCTCTTCATTGTACTGTTTGCATGAGACGACTGCCAGCATTACAACTTTTATACTGGAGCAACCATTGCTCTTTCAGAGCCCCTCCAAAGAGATGCTGGTATTTTTCCACTTGAGCACTGTTGAGATTCAAATAAAGTGCTGAGGAGATATTGGCTGGATTTGGTAGTAAGGGGATCATTTTGCACACTAGAGGGAATGGGAATAAGCAGCGTGCTAGAACCATCAAAAGCAAAGAAGAACTAAAGCTAATTAACTTTAGTCTACAATCTGCAGAACAGACAAGTGTCATATTCAGTGATGACATCAGTCTAGACGTTTAAATTCACAAAACATTAGAGCAAGGCAGTGTTTCTCTTCCTCTTTTGTGTCTCCCCACAGGAATGTTGTGTGCAGCTCTGCTACACATTGCCTAAATAAGAAAGCATGGTGAGCGTTAATAGAATAATACTCAAATCAGTCCAAAATGATGTTTGTTCCCATTCACCGGCAGCGATATGAGCTGATGCAATTGCAGTATATTAATTGTGACTAAAAGTGTAGGGCTTCTGACTGAGACGGCAGACAACAATGGTTCATCTCGATGATACTGAAGTTTAGGTACATTGTATTTAGCTACCTTTTTGGGATAAAGTGTGTAAACCTCTCATTCTTGTAATACAATTTTGCTACATTAGCATATTACTACTGGCATATATAAACCATATATAAATATCTCTGTTTTTGCCAGTATTTTTACTTAATGGGCACAATTGGAAAATTTCTGGCATAACAATTTTACACTGACTTTGCATTCTGTAAAGTTTTCATTTACAAGGATTTTGCTTGACCTCAATGAATAATAATAATAATAATAATAATAATAATAATAATGGGTGGCGCGGTGGTCTCTGTCTGTGAGGAGTTTGATGGCTTCTCCCTGAGTCCATGTTGGTTTCTCCAGGTACTCTGGTTTCTTCTTGCCTCCCAAACATGAATTGGCTAGGTTAAATTGCCCCTTTAAATGCATGCATATAAGTGAATGGTTATGTGGTACCCTGCAATGTACTGGGGCCCTGCCCAGGGGGTTTTCCTGCCTTGTGCCCATTGAATCCAGATGAGCTCCAGACCCACCACAACCCTGAACAGGATGAAGCAGATAAGCACATGAATGCATGGATGATGATGATATTATTATTATTATTATTATTATTAATGTTTCACATTATTAGTCCAAATGTTAGTGGATATCCCTTCTAATTAATGCATTTAGCAACTTTAAGTTGCACCCATTGCTGACACTTGTGCAAATGCACATGCGCAGCTTGTCTAGATCAGATGAACATGAACAAAATGCCAAGACATGAGACAGATGGGAATAAAGCCTCCAGCATTGATTTGTCGAGCAGTGAAACCCGTGCTGACTGAAATGCACGTGCTCCATTCAGTACTTTTGGGATGAGTGGGGAAGTTGGGGAGGACCTCACTAATGCTTTTGTCAATAAATGAAAATAAATGTTCACAGCAATTCACCAAAATGTAGAAAAAAATTATAAATTCTTATTATCCATGATTCAAGAATAAACATTAATTAATGATAAGGTGTCCCAATAATGATGTCCATATAGTGTGCATCAGTGGACCTTACTGAATGAAGTGGAAAAAGTCAAATTAAAGGCAGTACAATAACAAGAACAATACAACCAAATGGCACTAACTCATTCAGTAACACTTATGAGGCTGAGGCAGATGAAGCATATAAAGTAAAAATAAACCTGCCTATGGTTACATTACATCATTACATTATATTACATCATTACATTACGTTATATTTTGTAGAACCGACTCAACTGCCACAGAAGTACGTATGTAGATTAAGCCTCATTCATTTATGAATCACCACATCTTTCAAAGCTAATGGACAGTGGGAAGAGCCTATGCACAAGTTACCCTCTAAATACCTTAATGGGAAACTAATGGGTCACAATGCATCAACATCATGACACATGACCAAAACACAGTCAGTCCAATTCACATATCCTCATATTCTAATGTCATTTTGAACTACAAAATTAATAAGACCACATAAAATGAGCAATTGGTGATGTGCACACCAGCAAATCAATGCAGTCAATTTATTTTTTGTGCATGTCTAGTCTACCATGGAGGCATTTTTTCTCCATCATTGGGGGTCCAGGCAATAAGTCCATATTTCTGTGGCTCTGTTGGAGAGAGAGCAAGAGAGAGAGAGAGCGAGCAAGCGAGCACAATATGTTTTCATATGTTTTGTGTAGAGTAGCATGTGCAGACCATGTGAGCGTATGTCATTGTTGGCAGGATGGGGGAAGGGTTGCATTTCTTATAGGGAGGAAGAGAGCATGCATGTTACGTAACTATGTGATGTCATACAACATGACTTCATCCAAAGAGCCAACCGAAGCTTTGAAATCTGAAGTCTGCAAAGCTGTAAGAGTGTTAAATCTTCTAAGTCTCCTCTGTTTGGTTTCCAGATTCAGCTTAAGAGGCAGATGAAAAATGCCTCTTAATTACAATGGACTATAATACACCATTATGGCTTCAAATATGATCAGAGGACATTCTGTCTTGTCATGCATTATTGCTTGAAACTGGGTCACTGGCAGCCGCACATGGAGCACACAGTGCCTCTGTCTTGCTGTCTGGATGCTGACAGGTCCCAATCCAGGCAGGATTTCTGCAAAAATATTTGGCATATTTGTACTCTCAGCATCCAAGCAGCAATGCACAAATGGAGCACACATAGTGCACATCTGGTTAAGGATGAATTAGCTTTGACAGACTGTTGTGATGGATTAACTGTCTTTACAACAACATTTGTATTACATTGCTACAAAGACCAATTGGAATAAACAAGATCTAATCCTCTGTGCTGTAATAAAAAGACTAGACGATATTACAGACTGGGTGCTGTTACACTACTATAGCTCACGTGACCTGACATGTGCGATGGCTTACAAGTCTGGTCCCTGAAATCATTATCATTTTAAGTGTTAGGTAGCACCCTCATACAATCACTCTCTGCCAAACCAGGCCATGCGAGAAATGTTCATATTTCTTCTATGTCATCCTATGACTCTGATAAGTCATAGATAAATTATTATATACACATATAAACATTACACAACATCTACACCTTAGTAACAATTGCAAGTTGCAAACTGAATATATTAACATAATAGATTGCTTCCAATTATGGCATAAGGCACCTTATTTATACCCCTCAAGCTAAGACTTGTGCAGCTTATGCAGAGCTTGACCATGCTTCTTAATAGAGATTATGTAAGATGTCTGTGCTCTATTGAACACATGTGTCTGTGTTAGGAGATATAAAACAACACAGTCATCTAAAAATGTTGAACACCCCTGGTCAAATTATATTTGTTGATTTTATGTTAGAACAGAAAACAATTAAAGATGACTTAAAATTAAGTTAGTTATTAACTTAGTAAAAGCACATTCTATTTATTTGCTAAATTTACAACACTTTTAACATGGCCTCGTTTCTCCGCACTCTTTGGGGTTCTGGAGGAGTGGGTGCTATAATCACAAGCAGCTCTTGACCAGAACTGCTAGCATGGAGTTAGTATGTTGACTGGCCACCTCCAATATTCCTTGAGAATCGCCAGCAGGCTGTTAGCAATGCTGACTTCCTGCATCCTCCAACATCACTAATGAGACTTTAACACACCAGCTGAAGCCCTCTCCCATAACTGCTAGCATGGCATTGGTATGCCATGAATTAAACCTATCGCTATCATGAGATGTTTAACTGAGATTCTCTGACAAGCAGACATCACCAGGTCATGCACACGATCAGCCACCAGGCTGTATATCAGTGGCGTAGATTTGATCTTAACATTGGCCGGGATAGGTGGGACGGTGTGTTTCAGCTAAAGTCAGGTCCTACCACTCTTTCAAGGTGAGAGTGGATGTCACTGAAAATTATTGGTGGGGACGCATCAATCTGTCCATTCAAATTCTATGCCCATGGATCAAATTATTGGTGGGGACAATTCAATAATCTCTGGATATTGCTGGGGATGCATCACCTCCATCCATGCTAAACCTATGCCCTTGGTGGGGTCTATGGCTTGGCAGCAAATGCATGTCTACCACGAGTGGGAACACAACTCCAATTTATGTTCATGCCAGTGGTGTAAAAGTGCAGAAGGATGCCAGTAACAAATGTAACAAAAACATTTTGCGTAATGCTGCTTTACATATATGCAAAAGTGTGCACCGTAGAGGTTCTCTTGATTGAAAATCAACAACACATCATTTGAACACAGAGACCCCATTTGCAATGAAAGTGTGTGTGTGTGTGTGTGTGTGTGTGTGTGTGTGTGTGTGTGTGTGTGTGTGTGTGTGTGTGTGTGTGCCCCATCCCTTTGAAGGATGAAAAGTCTGGGTCTGGCACCTCAGTTGGAAAAATCAAATCATGTTTAAAGGGAGCATCTCTGACCAAACACGCCCTTCATTTTATCCAGACGATTTAATGATCTGACATCACACACATCCCACATAGTGGGGAGGATAATGCACTCAGCAGGGGTCTCTGTGTCCCTATTCTACCCCCTGTCTTTGTACATGCAGCCAATGACCCCAGGGAGGGTGTGAGGTGGCCTGTACCATCTGCTCTCCTTTCCCCTGGGCTAGTCTGCTAAGTCATATAATAAGATGAGATGAAATACAATAAGATGACTGAGAAGATGGGTGGGGCAATGGGGTCAAGGAAAAATTAACCATAGATTCATATGGAAATGCTCCAATCATCTAAATGCTAAGTGTAAGTCATGGAGACCTACTGTAAACATTGCATTTCAGACCATACAGATTAAGATGTTCAGTCCATTAAAGTGCTTTAAATGTAGAGCGTAATGTCTATATAACCATCAGAATACAGTCTGAGGTCCACTCAGATACAATATATGCAAGCGTTGGGAGCTTTCTGTGGCACAGATACAACTAACAAGCACAGCCACAAGACAGTGAAAAACAAACAGCAGGAGATGAAGCATGCCAGTGCCAAACACCCTGGATGCCAAGATGACCTGGCTTGCCATTTATTGAAATTTCAGACTGTGTTGCAATCAGAGAGCAATTGAATCAAAGGATGAAATACAAAAATGACAGAAGCAGGCAATGGCTGTGACAATGCTCAAGTATTCATAATAAAGATCATGCATTTGGGTGCAGGTCTGGCCTTTCCGTCATAACTGTAAGTATGCCAAGATGTATTACAATCTCATTATGGAACTGAATATCAAGTCTGTAAAATCTGGCCTCATCCTGACTGTGTGGCTTTTTGAACCACTATAACAAGATGACTGACTTGTATTTGCTTGTTTTCTTTGGTTTCAGGGTACATTAATCAAGGCAGGACAGAAGTATAATATCTGCCAAGCTTGCTGAGCTATTTTTATCATAATTCACAATGTTGAGCAAAGGTGCTGTCTTGTTTGGTACTGATTTCACCAAAGTAAAGTGCACATAAAAAACCTCCTTTAGAATTAAATCATTAGACATGTTTGAACTCTTTTAGAGCAAAGAGGATAGAGCGAACATCATCTCACAAAATTAACTATAATCTTATAAATGTGATAAAATTATTTTGTTTTTTGGCTAGTTCATGACTGACAGAAATATTGCAAATTGACCATACCTCCAAGTTTGCTCCTTGCTGCAATTTTGTCACTCAAAACAGCCACAGCACTTGCTATAATGGCATCCAGCTTTTACCAGACAGACGAATACAGTCTGTTTCTACTGGTAGTAGCTCCATCTACTTTTACGGGGTTCTGGAGGAGTGGCTACTGATTGTTCTGATATAATCACAAGTGGGACATTTAATTAAAATATGCTATCCAAATAGCATAACACAGAAGCAAAACACCTTGGTGTACTTGCGGATGACCATCTCGACTCATGTTGCAAACCTGCATGCAGATTTATCCTTTACAACATCAGGAGAATTCTAATTTTTCTGTCTAGAGAGGCCACTCAGGTGCTTCCTTCCTATGAGTAACATCAGGCCCATACAACTTATCCAAAGTGCAGCAGCATGGCTCATCTTTAATGTCCCCAATTTCAGCAATGTAGTTCCTCTGCTGCATTCTCATCACTGGATTCCTTTAGCTGAACATCAGACGAGCATCCAGACTCTTTTCTGTCCTGGCACCAAAATTATGGAACAAACTTCCCTTGGGGGTCCGAACAGTTGTGTCAGTTCCTGTTTTCAATCAACAACTGAAGACCATCTCGTTCAAGAGCATTTAACACATTAAAGGCTTAAAATTATATTGAAGCTTGTGTGTATCAAGAAATACAACCTGACGTTTGTATTTGATAGCATTTAAGCTTGAGGTGTCTAGCCTCTACAAAATAGTTAAGGATATTTTCTGAATGAAAAGTACTTTTAACATCACTGGCATTCCAACCAAGAGACCAAGTACATTTAAAACTATTATCGTGGGTTTCCCCCCATATATATAGCAAACGTAGCACAAATTCATTCCTAAATCCCGAGAGAACAAGTAGTAAAAGCGCGTTTCCCTCTTTGACTACATATCCCAGAATCCCGATGGTCGGTCGTTCTGATTCGACCAATCAGATCGTGCCCTGCAGTGACGCGCTCGACGGTGGTCCTTTTCTCCCGCGGCTCTGAGGGAGTCGAGGCAGAGGAGAGAGGCAGCTCAGAGGAGGCGCTGTGTGTAAGTCTAACAGGTGATGTGCAACTCCGCGCTTTTAAACTCCGCGAATGTTGTATAAATGTGTTTAACGGGAAGAGTGAGGGTCGGAGCGAGCCGTTAGTTGAGAACGAAGGTGTTTAGTGGTTAGAGTTGGGAAACGGGGACGTTAAACTCACTCCTCCAGCGGTTTGTTTGCTGTCTAGTTAGTTGGGTGGCTATGAGGTACAGAATGTGTTCCAGTTGCTGTGGGTTTCAGTGAACAGGGTCCGGGCTGTGTGTGGATGCTGGGCTTCAGTGAGGGGTGTGTCCTGTTGGGGACAAAAGTCCGTTAAATTTGAAATGTCGCGAGCGCTGCTTGGAGCCCCTCAGAAAGCCAGTGGACGTCCAGTTAAACCAGTTAAACCAGCTGTTAACACTGGAAAACCAACTGTCCGTCTTCAGTCTAATAATGGACTGACTCGCTTCCATCGTTTTGAAGACTGAGGGGACACATCTGCTCAGGGACGAGGAGCCGTTAGACAGCGGGCTCTTTGTCTGCAGTCTGCAGTCTGTCTTCGAGCCCGAGACTGTCCCCACACTAATGGAGACAAGCTGGTTAAATGTGAGCTGCTGTAACCCCAGCGCGTGGTGTGAGTTTATACCCCCGTTTCAGCAGGTGTGGGGTGTTTACGGGCTGTTCTGAAGGCAGGTCTGAATGCTGGGTGTGACAGATCTGATCACACCATGTGACAGCCGTTGTTTCACGTCTGGATCCAGAATCGGGTTCTGTGTGAACAGTTCATCACTGGGTGTCATTTGAGATCGGGTTGTTTTTTTGGATTGGTTGACTGGGGTGCTGGTTGACTGGGGTGCTTGTTGACTGGGGTTCATCACACGCCCTTTCCCCAGGAACTAATGAAGGTGTTGTTTGATGGTTATTCAGCTGCTGATGAACACAGGGTTTGCTCAGGATTGTGATCTGGAGTTTTAGCTGATAAACCTTTGATCCTGCTGCCATCGTTGCTTGAAGTTGGACGTCTCTGAAATGGGCAGGAAGAAAATGCCCCCCTTTGTCTTTGTTCGATCGTCTCACAAAATCCCCTTTGTTTAGCTCACCTACCTCCGACTGATGGGCGTGTTGGTTGATGCCCTTCTTCGTTCTCAGATGATGTGTACAGATGTCCGGTTTTGTCTACAAAGGAAGAGCAGGTTGTTGTCTTGCAGCAGTGTTTGTTTGCATTGTGTGCGTCTCAGCCTCTGTTGACAGACCATTTTCATTGAGGCTCATTTCGATCTGAATCGAGAACTGGTTCAGCTGATGGAAAGCCTTGTTAGATTTTTTTTTTTTAATTTCTGGAGTATCACCTATAAAACACAGGGCAGGTAGCTCTGTTTCATTCGAAGAGCGCTTTGAAACGAGGCTGGTCTGACGAGGAGACACCACTCCCAGATCTGGCTGCCATTGCCCTTTTTCAGAGACTGGACTAGTCTGATACCACATTTTCCAACAATGTCCAGTGGCATGAAAAGCTGTATATCAGCTCTTTGTCAAGCCACGTATCTCCACATTTGTCTGTTTTTTGATGTTTTATACCCTGTGGCTGCTCTGAACACTGTAAATAATTCTGAACAAATAGATAAATAAAAGTGCTCTTTAAGAGAAAGTAATATGCATTACTTTCAATTATTCATTGTTTTACATTTACTTCGGTTGAAAGTTGAGATTATTTTTGCCCTCACCAAACTCACCAGTTTGGAGATGTTTTTCATTGGACAGTGATGAAATCTTTGTCATTATATGGACAGACTGTGTTCAGTGTCAGTCCATATCCACTCAAGAGGCAGACATCTTTGAACAACAGCTCTTTATGAATTACATCACATTATTTAGACATTTTTGGTAGAAAATGCAACTTCATGTCTTTGAACATTATTATTGTTAGGGCTGGGTGGAGGCTGCTGCAGGACCAGGTGTAGGGTTGTTGACAGTCTGTATTGTTGCAGGAGATAAATAGGAGCAACAGAATTATTAACAAATGCATTTCAGTGACCAAATAGCTATATTTGTTCAACAAAAGGAAATGTTTCTTTTATAAAATATCATAAAATATCATTCATTTCTTAACTATATTAATATCCTCTTTTTTTGCATTTTTAGGTATTTGAAACCATCAGCATCAAGAGTGCAATGGCGTCCTCTGGAGGTAACCTGGGAAACAGCTGTTTTACACAGCCTACAGTTCTATTTTCGGTCTATTGCTATGACAGTCATATTAAATAAGGTATCATCTAAATTGATTGCAGCTACTATTTTGGGTATTTTAACATTTACAGATATTCAGGTTAAGGAGCTCGATAAGCGTGCTTCAGGGCAAGCATTTGAGGTCATTCTGAGCCCCACGGCACCAGAGGCCAAAGGAGAATTCCCTTTGTCGACTCCAAAAAAGAAGGAGGTGTCTTTGGATGAGATTCAGAAAAAATTGGAGGCAGCAGAGGAAAGACGCAAAGTGAGAACAAACTTTTGAGAATTTTTTTTATATTTACTTTTGTAACTGATCTGCTGTTGTTTTTCCAATATTGATTTAGTATTTCTTGAACAGTGCACTTTATAAACACTATAAACTATAAATACTAATTTTCTATGTGTCTATCTGTTCACCCATCCTCATCAGAATCATGAGGCAGAAGTACTGAAGCACTTAGCTGAGAAGCGAGAGCATGAGAAGGAGGTTCTCCAGAAAGCAATGGAAGAAAACAACAACTTCAGCAAGATGGCAGAGGAGAAACTCAACCAGAAAATGGAAGCCAACAAAGAAAATCGCACAAAACAGATGGCTGCAATGAACGAGAAGTTCAAGGAGAAGGTAAGGATTCATGTTTGATGGAGCTTGTTTACTATGTAAAGGGGCCTATTAGACCCCCCTGCTGAAAAGAATATAAGCTTCACATTAATTCTGATGTATATTAACCAAATTGTGGCCATTGTGTTGTTTTTTGTTTTTTCATTTTAGGACAAGAAAATTGAGGAAGTCCGAAAGAACAAAGAGACAAAAGACGGAGGCGAGGATGAAAACTGAGTTTTGAGTCTTTTTATTTTTTGGTTCTGTTCACTTTAGGGAATAGTATTGGGTTTTTTACGTATCCAAAGATTTATTTTTGTTCCATTATGGCCAGTATTATGTGTTTTGTTTGGTGTTATTGACACTTTTTTATCTGAGGATTAGGGGAGAAGCAGGTGCACAGTGTTTTCATTTCTTCATGTTCAGATCTACTTTGCATCCCCACCACCTGGGGCCGGATTTTCAGAGCTTTGATTTCTGATCCAAATTTTCCAGAAAATGAAATTTTTTCAGAACATTTGTAGACTGGATAAAGTTCCAGATATTACAGAATAAGGATGTCTAGTTCTGGATGTATAACCTCTCTATGTGTCCATCTGCTGGACAAAGGACATTTTTTTTTGTTGAAAAGGAGATATCATTAACCACTTTAAGTGGGAAATGGTTTTATTCTCCAATTGCACACAATTATTACTGTTGCTAACAAGCATATTGTGATAGTGTTGTTTTTACTTTTGCCAAATATTTAATAAAAGATTAATCAATGTTTTGTCATGTTCAAGTAATTTTAACCCAGATTAAATCCCTCTCTCACAGTGGGGGAAAAAAAATCACGTTTTGGTAAAGGTATATAAGATTTCAACTTGAAGTTTAGGAATACTCAGTTGTAGCTTTTAATCCTGCATAAAGGTTTGATGGGATTATGAAATCCCAGTCAGCATCCTCAGGATCAACAAATGTATAAAAATGTCTAAATAAAGACTTAATGATTAATCCAACTAAATCATGTTGAAATTTTGTCAGTTACCTTTGAAAAACCGGCCCCTGTAAATTTGTCCAACTGCAGCTTTGACCTGTAAAATAAGCAGTGTTTTACCCTAAAGGGAAGCATGCCTGTGTTACGCATAGGTCTCTAATTTTGTGTGTTGCATTGTGCAAGTTGACCTGTACCTATTTATGTCAGAACTCCAGTTCTTTGAGCTTAATAAAGTTGCACAGTTGTTTGTTATGGTAACAGCTTTGAATCTACCCCTTTTTTGTAAATGTTCAAATATGGACACATAATTTTGATACATTTGTCTGCCTATCTGTGTAACTCTCTGTCTATGTGGTTAACAAGAAGCACATTTCAGATTTCTGGATAATGTTTACCAGGATAATGGTGTAAAAGCTATAAATAACCTTTTGAGAAAGATCCAGGGTAATTGTATACAGCAGACTGAAGGTCTTCTTCTTTTGTGACTGATTAGTGAAGTCTTGTAATTGATGCCCATCGATTTTGGACCACACCTTTGAGGAGGAGAGAACTCTCAGTTTTGGAGAGCATTTTAAATAATGTAGGCAATGCAATGCCAGTTATTTAGTTAGTGCAGCATGGGCTGCCACCTAGTGCCACTTGATGGTACAAGAGTTCATCAGTCTAACTGCAATATTTTCTTTCAAAAGGTTGATGAATTGAAGACATTCTGCAATATTAATTAATACAAACTTGAACATCCAATTCCACGTATGCAAAATGAATGCTGCACATCACTATGCTGAGCACATTTGACAGAGAGCTACATGTTGCATGTTACCATTGAGGACCACAATAGACATATATTATGTCATTTTAAGTGCCACTAAAAAAATACATGTTTAAGTTGTTTTTTATGTGTGATTTTTAACCCACAATTCAGACTATTTAGTCCTACCCACCTGCAGTTATTACAAAAGTATAGCATTTGTTAAATACAGATCAGTGTAGATATTCTACCTTGTCATGTAATGCTTGGTAGGACATTTTGCATTGTGTAAAGTGAGATGGCATAATTACATTTCATGTGCTCAATAGAGATTCTTGGACAGTGATCCCTTGTTGGCATGGTAACAAGAATTAAAATTGATTTTGTCTGTGCAATGCAGTAGTTGTGAGTGGTTATTGTAATATTGTGGTAAAATGTTAATCATTTTTGAATTCATGTCACATTTCACTAAAATCTAAAATATATTATCTTTGCATTGGGCCAAACTAAAGTGTAAGTAGTATATAATGTAACATTATGAAGTAATATCAGGAATGTGTATTACTATTCGCACAACTTGTCTGAACAATAAATGTAGGTATGTATAAATGTATAAAGCTGAACGACCTCTGTAATAGTTAAAATCCTCTGTAAAGCACTGGCCAATGAAAGGAGAAGATAGAGAAAGGCCTGATGGACCTGCAGTCTAAAGGCATAAGGGGCTCTATTCACACACAGGCCAACAATGCCACATTGTGAACATCACCAGCTTGTGTGGGCAAAGAAACCAGATAAGCATTTATACAGTGGCCCTAGCTTTTCCACATAGCTAGAAATGTAAGAAGTGATAGAAATAATAGAAAGGCTGTATATATATATATATATATATATATATATA
>CM067507.1:20064101-20135177 GCA_034509495.1 Acestrorhynchus altus
TCACTCTCTATCCCTTGTTTTTTCTCTTTCTTTAAAGGCACTATAGATCCCAGAGTGCTTTGCTCTGTTCCCTCTCACCATGGCAACGGTAGTGATGGAGCAGATTGGGCGCCTGTTCATCAACGTCCAGCAGCTTCGGCAGATCCCCCAGCTGCTCGAGTCTGCTTTCCCCAAGCTGCCCTGCACTGTGACTGTCAATGACGTGCCCTGGGTGTTCAAGGAGGCCCATATCCTCACAGGCTACCGGCCCCCTGACCAGAACTGGCGATACTACTTCCTGACTCTCTTTCAGAGGCACAACGAGGCAGTCAACGTGTGGACGCACCTGCTGGCCTCGCTCATCATCTTGGTGAAGTTCCAAGAAGTGTCCGAAACCGTGGACTTCCTGCGAGACCCCCATGCCCAGCCGCTTTTTATTGTGCTCCTGGCAGCATTCACCTATCTGGCTTGCAGCTCACTGGCTCATCTACTCTCTGCCAAATCTGAGCTCTCCCACTACACTTTCTACTTCTTGGACTATGTGGGCGTGGCGGTCTACCAGTATGGCAGTGCCCTGGCTCATTTCTACTATGTGGTTGAAGAAGCATGGCATGCTCAGGTTCGAGGGTTCTTCCTGCCTGCTTCGGCTTTCCTAGCCTGGCTCTCCTGCACTGGGTGCTGCTATGGCAAATATGCAAGTCCACACCTGCCCAAGTTTGCCCACAAGCTGTTCCAGGTGGTGCCCTCAGGCTTGGCCTACTGCTTAGATATCAGTCCAGTGGTGCATCGCATCTACAGCTGCTACAGCTCCCAGCAGAGTTGCACTGACCTGGCTGTGACGTACCACTGCTACCAGATCCTCTTCTTCTTGGTGAGTGCCTACTTCTTCGCTTACCCACACCCGGAGCGCTGGTTCCCTGGCTGGTGCGACTTCATCGGTCAGGGCCACCAAATATTCCACGTTTTCCTCGTGTTGTGCACGCTGGTACAGATAGAGGCCGTCCGCCTCGACTACAGCGAGCGGAGGCCCCTGTATGAACGTCTCCATGGCGACTTGGCTCACGACGCCGTGGCTCTCTTCATCTTCACAGCGTGCTGCAGCGCTCTGACCGCATTCTACGTGCGCAAGCGAGTGAAAGCCTACCTTGAGTTAAAGCAGGAGTAGAGAGGTATGAGAAGGTGAGGTATGGCAACATAACCCTGCTGCCCCTGGATCACACTGGCATTCTAAGGACACTGGGTTGGGCTTGGGGTTCATGGAGGTCTGGGTGGGGTTATAATTTTGTTTTTGTAACATGGCCTGCCAAAATTGTATTGTCAATCAGCTATGTACTGTTTACTGCATTTCTACTTTAAAACTCTGCCTCAAATGAAGACAGAAGATCTAAGAAAAGAGTAGAGAGACCTTTGCACTGATATCCATTCACATTCTGCTCTGAAGGGGTCTAAAGTTTCAGTGCCAACAAGAAGCCTTTTTATACCTTTCATTTGCATGAATGAGTGTGCTATATTGTGGGTGAAAAGGAATGATGAGCAGGATTATCAATGGATGTGGATGGAATAAATATGATCTAGTGTAAGAAAAAGTGTATTAGGAAAAAGGTTAGTGAAACTGGACTTAGCATGCCATCTGTGTGCTCGCTTAAAAATAGTTGAGCACTGTCATTGAGAATCCCCTTGGACTATGTTTGCAAGGAATGGGATTTGTTCAAATTTGGACTCAAGCAAGCTCACTTAAGTGGTGCATTTAATGGGCATTTAGAGCATGGCTGCTAGAGGAGCTCCTCAAAGGCTTGTTTTCCATCCATCCATGAGAGGCAGGATGACCACCATCATTCTGCTTTGGTTGCATCTTGCCAATATGCATCAAGTGGTGACATAAACATAGTCACTTTTTGTCAGAGTGTTCTTCATGATCAGTGCTTATATCTCAAGACCTTCCATAATTTTATGCGAACTGCAATCGTTGAGTGTTTTTGTGTGCCTCCAACACTGCCGCTCGATGTTCTCCCGATTTACATCTGTGTGCCTGCTCTTTCCAGAAGGCATATATGACGCAAAGTTTTAGGCCTATGAGGAAGGTGGCAGGTAGACTTTTACAACACAGGCCAACACAGTTTGACATAATCAAGGCCACCTATCTCAAATTGTCAACAACCAGAGGATTTCATTGTCTCACAAAGTCCTACTGTTTTGTTGAGAATTTCTCAGTGAGTTAAGTATTAGATGATGTTTGACCAACTGTTGTTTGAATTGATTAAGTATAGTGTTTCTTTTAAGATGTTAGTTATTAACATTCGGCCAAAGAGGCTCTAGTGATGGGAATTATGTGTCCTTGCTAACTATGATGCCTGCTTTTGTCATCAAAATGCTCCTTTCGTACCAAAAGGGCTACAGTGTTGGCTTTCGCCTTTATACACTTAATGATGTCAATGCCTTTGTGCATATTGTCCACTGGTTGAAGTTCTTAGTGGCTCCCAAAAGAGTCTGAGTATTAATATATTGGAATGTGTGTTCTAATGTGCCTGAATACACGCATGCATCCGTGAGAGGCAATGTACGTATAGGTGTGGTGAGTGTGTGCAGTTTCTGAATGTGTTGTGTAAGTATTCTAGTTAGCTGCATGTCAGTTTGTTGCTTGTTTTAAGAAATATGAAGGCTTTTTAAAGTCAGATTCTGTTTTGGCCTTTTGTCTTGTCTGAAATACACCTCTCCCACAATCACCCATGCTTTTATTACATGTATGTTCTTTGGCACTGTGCACATCCATCATATGGAAGATACATTGGACACGGTTTCCAGTTCCCTGTTCTGATGGATAACCTGCTAACTGCCTCAAGATAGGAGAGATACTGTCATTTTGTGTGTGATATGTAGTGCAATGGCACCAGCAGAGTGTGATGTGTTTGATGTCACTGATAGATGGACCCATAGACTGATGTTTTTGAGTGAAGTCTCAGTCTGATGAAGTGACTGACAAGTGAAATGATGATGATGATGATGATGATGATGATGATGATTTCTATGACATGAAGATATGTCATACAATGATGTCGCCAGCAGCCTTTTTGTTAGTATGAACCCAAACGAAACCAATTATTAAACAATGATTGAGTATATCCTATTAATTACTAGAGCTAATATTATATTTAACATTTATAACAATATTAATAAAAGAGCCAATAGTGCACTTTGCACAGAACTGCAGCTATTCAAGACCATTTAATGCAGCTAATTTAACTTGTGTGAAAGATAAGAAGAGCAGCGTTAGAATCTCACATTGAGAGCAATGGTACATGCACTGAAGGAATGCCAAGAGCTGACATAATGTCACTGAAGAAACAACAAGATGAGGTCACCCCCAGGCACAACCAGGCTTGGATAGTTAGCCCATCAGCTCTTAGCCTACTGTTTCAATGTAAAAACCCACTAAACCTCATTATTGATCCTACTGAACTGTGAACCTAGTTTTTACTTTTTACCGAACTGAAGACGTCCTTAACTAATCATCTCTAAGCCAGCAAAGGGATCCCACTTTCAGAAGCTTACATTTTGAACACTCATTACTGATGGATTAGGAATTTGTGTTAGGATAAGCTTTAGACACAAAATATAGGAAATATTTGCCAAGAAATTTCATTTACAGTCCCCCCTGAGCTGGCAGTTCTCTTGGCGCTCAGTGTTGATGATAATAAGCTCTCACTCTGGCCTGAACTAGCACTCTTTACATGTCTTACTGCAGGGTTAGATGAGAGAAAGAATGTCTGACATCTACTTAAAAAAAATAAAACAATGTCTAAAAATGACTCATGTTGATGTATTGTGGAATTTACATAAATAAACAAGTGTTATTCACACCCTCTTTGTCTTCTTATTGAGCCGCCATGATTTGCATTTTATTTTCTGAAGTCGGATATGGAAAGGCTTTTAATTCCTAGAAATTGCTTGGGTATTTAGGCAGTTGTCATGGCTTCTTAGTTTGAAGTAATATCTTCTGAGTAGGCCCTGCAGTTAATCTTCAGGGAAACAAATCCTTTATTCTGTAAAGCACCAGTACAGAAAGTACTTTTTCTTTGTAGCTGTGTTCCAAAGCCTAGGTGGCAGCTAAGGTAGGACAGGTCTTGGTAGAAGGACTTGTCCTAATAATGACTCCTTAGTAACTGATTTGTCACACAAATCTTCTTGCATTTGTGAAACCTGTGAGGGGACTCAAATTCAGTCCTTGAATTTAAGTATGGGGAAAGACTGCAAAAAACAAACTCTGCTCCTAAGGGTTTGTTTTCCAACATTTTTGTGATGTTATTTTTTCTTTTCATGTGAAACATGTGCAGAGAGCTCTGGATTACTAAGAGGTGTGAAAGATACATAAGTTGTGACCTCCCAGCCGCTCAGAACATAAGCTGCCTTTCTCGACTGAATACGAAGGATCTTTGGAAAAACTTTGTCTGATGTAGCAGCCAAGAAATGTAGCCTGCCTTGGCTGCATCCTTATGGAGGGAAAAAAGGGTCAAAAAGAATTTGAGCTTGTAAAACAATAGTCACAGATGTAGCACAATTTATACCTGTGTTTGAGCTACTGCATACACATAATCCAAATACACAAATTTGAAACAATAATAATAAATCTATTATTATGTCTATATCATTTGTTGACTGAACAACAAATTACTTTTATTATTGCTTAAATAAAACTTGCAATCTGATTGGATGAGGTAAAGCTTTCCTATTGGCCCATCAATTAGCTGTCTGCAGAAAGAGCTTCACCCAAGCATGCACAACATTTGATTTACAAATGCTGATCTTTTCTACTTATTAAAATGATTATTTATACTAAAATATTTTTCCATATTTATTATTATTATTATTATTATTATTATTATTATTATTATTATTATTATTATTAGTAGTAGTAGTAGTATTAGTATTATTATTAGTAGTAGTATTAGTATTATTAGTATTATTAGTAGTATTAGTATTATTAGTATTATTAGTTTCAGATTTGTGCATTCCAGTTCTTTTGTGAATCTGAAATTTACATGTATGCAGATTTTCAAGTGCAGCTGCACTTTCGGTTCATCTGTGACTGTTGTTTTACAAGTTCAAAATCTTTTTGACTTTTTTTTTTCTCCAAACAGCCAAGGCTTTGGACTGCAGTCTCTGGAACACAATCTCTGGTTTGGAAGGAAACTAATCATATTTTAAAATGTACTAAAATAGAGAAAAATGTCCACAAAGAGCATATTGGGCATCATTACCCAATATCATTAAGATAAAAAAGGTGAGCTTGAGAAAAGATCAGACTCATGATGTGTTTTTACACTAGAATCATTTGTAGCTTTGCTTTTGTAATGATGGAAACCATTGTCCCTGAAATCCCAAATAAGAACACACTGGTAAATCTCTGTAAGTGGGTTATAAGATAAAATATCCTCTCAAGAATGGTTGGTGAATAAGGGTCATTGTCCTTAAATGAACTTTCAATTGGCCACAGCAGTATTAGTCATTCCGGAAATCCAGAGTGAAACACATATATCTCACAGTGCTTTTCCCATGTCCATAAGTTCATTTTTATGCCTCTTTTTCACATGACAGCTACAGAGATCTGGGTCTGAGCCACTTTTGAATAAACCAGTGACAGTAAAGAAAAACTACATCAGAGCAAAAGAAACCAAATAACCAAGACTTGAAAGAGGAACCCATCCTTCTCTGATTGACACCAAAGTGCATGACAAACAAATAACAGCAAAAGAAATAAAGAAAGAGCTAAGTATTGAAAGAGTAATAACACATACATTACAAATATGAGTGTAATACTGTAAGTAAGGAGGCGGAGAAGCAGCTGCTGACTGTGCAGTGAGTGAGTGGAGTTTGTTACTGTGATGGAATTAGCTGCTAGTTTCTTCTGCTATAATTCGGCAGAAGTAAATGCTAACAGTAAAACATTAAATGCGATGTTCACAATTTCTTACTTTAGTTATTTTTTTAACTATTGCATAAAAGGAATAGAACATGAGGCTGTGTGTTATCCTAAATAAACATAAACATAAAAATAGCATGGCTGTAATGAAATATGACACTTGTGATGTCTGCTTCATCACACCCTGCTATTGTTTTAAAAAGTTGCTATTTTAACAAAACGTATTAAATATGTCACTTTACATGTACTGAATTAAAAATAAAATCCTTAATTGCCTGAGATGCACTAGTGTATCAGCACATGAACTACCTCCATAAAAGTAGAACTTCACAGGGTAGAAATGCTGGAATGAGATGTTACTTATGAATCAGTAGCATCATTTTCTTACATTCAAAGCTGAATATTTGAATCCCACAGGTGGGTCAATACTTGCAAAAGTTAATATGAATGTACACAGATCAGACATTACATTAAAACCAACATTTGTAGTGATCAAAACAGATTTATTATAATAACTTTCACAGGATGTGATACACAGTACCTATTAGGCAACAAGTAGTGAACAGTCAGTTCCTGAAGCTGATTTGTTGGAAACAGGAAAAATGGTCTAAGAATCGGGATGGAACATCAGATCTTGAAAACCACAGATCTTGTGAGGTGTTCCCGGGATGTAGTGGTCAATACTTACCAAAATTGCTCCAAGAACAGACAATTAATGAACCAGTGATAGGGTCATGGATGCCCTGGTCTTACTAATGCACATGAAGTCCCCCCTTCACAACATAAAGGACTTAGTCGATTCTGCTGCCTTGGTGTCAGTTAGCACAAGACACTTTTAGAGATCATGGTCTTGTGGAGACCATGTCTCAGCATGTCAGAGGCATTTTAGGGACACAAGAGTGAACTATAAAATATTAGGCATGTGGTTTTAATGATATGGCAGATTAGTGTATCTGTTAATAAACCAAATGTCCTCTTGAGAACAGTCAAATAGATTATTGGGAACATGGAATTTAATGTAATCTAATCTGAACACTTATGACCACACACTGTAAAATGTTAAATCCGTAAGGAACCTTTGGAGGTTCTTCATTTTGAAACTGTGGAACAACCTCTTAAGGTGCTTCAAAGAACCTTCTAGGACCTCCAGGAACCTTGTTCTTTTACTGAAGGTTCTTGGAAGCAGCTTAAAAGGTTCATCCACTGTCTCGAATCGAAGAACCATTCAACGTTCCTCAAGGATCTTGTACATTTAACAGTACAAATGACCACAAGGTGGCAGTCTTGTCAAGGCCTGAACATATTCTTCAACACACCTCAGCACAGTGAATTTTCTTTCTGCTGAAAAATGTAACCATAGGCCTTTGCTAACCCTATCCTGGTTATGTAAACCTTTCATGTCTTAAGATACAGCAGGTGTCCTATTTTTATTATAACTCTGGCTGAAGTAGGTATGACACTGCTCTTGTTCTCCAGGCCTGCCTTGTCGTTCTCCCAGCTCTTGGAGATACTGGGCATGTTTCATCCTTTTGAAATGCAGCAGGACATTTCAGTTCAGGCTGAGTTCACATAAGAGCTCTTTGCACTTCAATGCTTTCACTATCTCTTCTTTCTATATCCTGGCCATTCAGGATCACGGGCTGTGATGTGGAACTGTGAGGACATGGTTCCTCCGGTACAAAATCTCATCAGGATTTCATATAAACCCTAAAAAGAACAGATTGCCTAAAACAGCGAGCTGTCAGTTTCTGCTAATCCACAAAGTTAATTTTTGAAATTCAAAATACAAAAATACAATCTGAAAAATACAAAGCATGATGAGAGTCCATTCTCATGAAACAAATTGTTAGTCAATAATCTCCCTTGCAGACATGGCAAACTGGAACCATGGCAAATAAAATTGTTACAAAAGGTTATTTGAAATTCAAAACATAAACTTGACTAATCTTTCTCAGCATCACACGGTGGGTGTTGGGATTTTCTGGATGAGTAATGGCTATAAAATGTTCCATAAATCTTAAACTCAACACAAAATGAGGGTGATAGTATGAGGGATGATGTGCTGACATACAGCTTGACTCATGACAGAAGGATCCCTTTTGGTGGAAACACAAAGTAAGAGCTGCTTAGCACTGAGAACTGAGCGACATAAATACCATCAGAGCTTCCGCATCCTGTCGCTGTCAGTGAGACAGATCACTACAGCATATGAAATCTAGTAGCACATTACTGTTTCTCCTTGCCTTCACTTCAAGGTAGAGCAAATACAAACTGTAAACATCCACACTGTAAATGATAATATAACATTTTACTATAAAGGTTTAAGCATTTGCTTCTTAGTGAACAAAGTTCCACAAATAATTTTACTTAACTGCAGATTTTCCCTACTTTTTAAGAATTATGGAAGTAAACTTAAAGTTAACTTAAGTTTCTTGGTCCTACATTTTAAAGATAAGAGGTACATAACTGGCATCTGAAATGAAAGAAGCATGTGAGCTGTAATATTTAAGTATTTTACTCAAATCAGTGAGATCAACTGTTGATCAATATGGCTTCTTGAAAACCAGAAAGCCAGAATCTCAAAATATTAGAAAATGTTTCTTAAAATTTTTTAATTAAATGATCAAAAACCTTTTTCACAGTATTCCAATTTCTGCCACTGTTCCAGTCCAGAATAGTTCTCTTATTAAGTTAGCTGTGTAAATATATGATTTAAATCTACATCTCAGTATCAAACTAACCTAAAAGTAGCCCATAACCTAACCATATCCATCGTTAAGAAGCCACATGTTTTTGCACATTCTGCTTTGGGCATATGAAAGGATGGATTACATGTATTTGGCCAAAGACCAGGCGAACTGTAGGACATGGGGAATTGCAAGCAAGTCACAGAATGTGTAAATAAGTATGTAATATGAAACTTGCAGAAATGTGCACATTACTGTATATTAATACAATATGAGGTTGTATTGGATTAGATCATTGTATGAAGGAGAAACTCTACAGGTCTTTCTAATAAAGTGCTCGGATTATTAGAAAAATTATACTAAAAGGAGCATAAAAGAAATCGAACTGCCAGTAACAAGAGAGAAGGAAGTATTCACTGATATGAAGAAGCCAAAGACAAAAAAAAAGGATTTTCTGGTGAAAATTTATCCTAAGCACATTATTAGAGAATGCACATTTTCCAGAAAAAGAGATATGCAGAACTATTGAAATCAATAACTGTGGTCACAGAAGTTGACAGATATTTGCCTTTTTTTTCTCAGAGCTCAACACAATTATTTATTTTCTCTTAAAACATTATAAAGAGGAACACACTACCACAAACCCAAGTGGCACACTTTTTCTCATAGCCCTACTGAAAAAAATTAATCGATAGATGATTGAAGTATTTGGGGGAAGTTAATAATTAAGTGCAGAGTAAGGATAATTATACCTTTGTTAATTCCACCCACATACGGGAAGCCGTGTGAAGAGAAGTGGTGACACAATCCAAATTAAATCTCCTTAAAGAAGACTGCAATTATCCTGTATGTGTGTGTGTTCTCCCGTGCTTGATGGTGTGTCTTTGTGCTTATACACACAGAAGATTACCTATTACATCAAATGACATTCTTATGGATATCACACTGCAATCTCCAAAAAGCAGTGCAAATAGGCATACAGCACAAATCAAAGTTTCAGTGTAAATCGGCTTGTGCTGTATGTCTGAATTCCTTGTGTTGCATTTGATGGTTAGAGGCGACTCTAAATCATATAGGCAAGATAGTGATAATCACCTCACTGTCTGCTTCCTGTTCCCTATCTATCAATTCTTTCTCAATCAGTCACATTTTTATTCATACAGTTTTTTTTTTACAACAAAGGTGTTGTCACAAGGCAGCTTTACAGAAATATGGGTCCAAGCTTCTTATAAGCCAGTGGTTGACATTGGCAAAGAAAAACTCACTCAGACTAAGAGGAAGAAACATTGGGAGGAACCAAAGCTCAAAAGGGAACAAAATAGAATAATAATAATAATAATAGAATAAAAACAATATAATAAAGATCTATAGCTAATGTGTGAGCAACGTTTAGATGAGTATGAGTTATGAGAGAATGTGAGGGTGTAAGATACAGGCTCTAATGTGGTGTGAGTGAGTTAATCTGAAGATCCCAATGAGGATGGCATCACAGAGGGCAGCGGGGTAATGAGAAGTTGGGGCAGGTGACATAAGGGGAGATAAGTCAGGACAGGGCATTTTGAAACATGAGAAACAAAGGGAAGGAAACGAGAGAGAGAGAGAGAGAGAGAGAGAGAGAAAGAGAGAGAGAGAGAGAGAGAGAGAGAGATTTAAGAGTATTGTATAGTATTGATGTGGGCATCAAAATGAAAGAACTGTATCAAACACAACCCCTTGATTTTTACCATGAACTGGGTAGAATCAAAAACCATCTAGATTGATAGCAATATTAGTTCAATCTGGCCCTAGTATTAAAACCTCTGTATTATCAGAATAATTTAGTAACTGAAAGTTATGGGTCATCCACTTTTTAATTTCTTTAAGACAGTTTGCTATTCTGTTGAGAATGCTTCTGTTACTTGTTTTAGCTGATATGTAAAGCTGGGTGTCATCAGCATAACAATGAAAGTCAAAACCATGCTTTCGAATTACGTTACCCACCGACAGCAAGTAAAGACAGAACAATAATGGACCCAGGATTGACACCTGAAGAACCCCTCTTTCTCCTGCCTCCATCCATTTTCTGTGGATTCAAAATATCCCCCTATATTCACAGATTTCGACCTGCCACCAGCCTCTGTCCCACAGTGACACAAAGCCTCTCTCTACATTTCCCAACCTTTTCTAAATGTTCCATTTGCGCTGCCAGACAATGATTTGTATCAAGGTTGGTGAGGTAATATCAGGCGGCTTGGGACTCCTATCATGCAGGGTAATTAAAGATTGGACTTACTGGAGGGATTGGCATTGTTCAGTGTTATTAAATTGCCCTCTCCTTTCACCTTGGGAGCCAACTCTCCTCTCACTCCTCCTCAAATCTCACCATCTCTAACCTAAATATAGTTTTTTTTCCTCAACTCATTTGTTATTCCTGCATCTCGTTTTCATTATCTTGTGGTGTAAACTGTGAGAAAAAAAAATCTAGATATCCTGTGGCTAATCCCCTATTGCTCTTACTGATTTTAATTATCAAACTAAAAAGCCAGTGATAGTTACAAGCCACTGGAGCCTGTGAAGTTCAGATGTTTTTCCATGTAACATTAGTTAATGGAAAATTAATGGGAGAATTGTGTTTGTAAGCAACACAATCAAGAACTATTCCATGAACAGCATAGAATGAACTTTAATTCACTTACTTACTTACTTTAATTCAGAATTCAGTTTGTATGTACAGAGCTTGATACATGACTCAGACACTCAAACACTTTGTGTTGCTAATGAGGATTCATTCATTCATTCATTCATTCATTCATTCATTCATTCATTCATTCATTCATGCTGACCAAGTCTATCTCTCTATAGTGGAAGGGGGATCCATTTTGGCCACAGCCATAGACCCATTCAACTCCAACCCAAAACCATTCAGGCAATCAAGAACTTCTGAAAGCAGTAATTAGTTGGATCAGATGAGTGGATTCTAAAGTCTGCAGGTGAATCTAAAGTCTGCACAAAGGTAACTCCTCAGGAGCAGGGTTGGTGACCCCTGGTCTAAATAGGTCTAAAGCTAACGTTATTTGATGTGTCTGCTTCACTGGAGCATTCACTGTATCTGGGTAAGGGTGTTCTCAAGGTTGGTTCCCCTCCACAGAATGGTAAAAGCAGACATGTTTTGGTGTATCTAGGTTTTTCAACCATAGATGCAGGTCCTCTAATTTGGAAGGAGGTGGATAGATATGTTATATGGTATATAAAGTTGAACACTTAACATCTTCGGTGTACAGCGAGAGCGAGATGCGAAGCAACACATCATGCACTGCCTCTATACGGCAGCTCTCTCCATTGAATAGGATGTGACAAGGCAAAATGGGAAGTGGACATGCACTACTTGACACTGGTTGGTGATGCATGGCAGCAGCAACAGTACAATACAGTACAGAGCTAACCAGCTCTCTCAGATGTCTGAGATTCAAATGTTATTGTTGCATGGAATTGATGTAATCAGTTGATAGAAGGCCCATTAAACTGGATTGGTAGGTACCTTCTCTGTCTACTAGAAGGATCAGTATATTGTCTTTAATCATTCTTGTCATTGTTAGGGACTTTTGTATTCACCTGTGAGGCACATGCTGGAGATGGTGATTGCTGCGAAATGGATGTCCAGAAAGTGGAGCTGGATGTGATCCAACTCCTCCCTCTTTGTGTTTTAATTGGATTGAACAAGTTTTGTAGTGTATCATTAAGACTCTCAGAAATCTCTCAAAATGTTTAACATATAGATTTTATTTGATTGAACTTGAGCTAACCCATCTGAAGGTGTACCACATTATTAACTCCGGTGCTTGTTGGAAGATTGAGATCAGTAGGATATCATTCATAAACACTGATAAATTAAACGAATACATATTAGTCAATTAAAGTTCTATAGTGTATAGTGTAAAAGAACATGTTTACAAACTGAAATAAAAACCTATGAATTGGTAAAGCATTGCTAGGCAATCCCAGCCCTGAAGTGCCGGATTCCTGCACAGTTTGCTGATTACCCTGCTCTGACTGACCCACTAAACCTGCCAGTTAGCAGGTGAGTTGAATCAGGTGTGCTTAAGCAGGACAAAAGGACACAAATGTCAGGATGCCCTTGAGGTCTTGTGGAGTTCATGTGTTGATGTGTCCAAGGTGTTTTGGTGACTCAAGAGGGACCAAATATGATTTTAAAACTTATGACCACACTGACTGGGATGTGCTGCTTAGCCCACACTGTGAGCATCGAGGGGATGACACACTGCCTGACAGATTATCTCAACTTCTGTGCAGATGTGGTCTCCCCCGCCAAGAGAGTACGGTGTTACCCCAACAACAAGCCATGGGTAACACAGAAAGTTTAAGGCTGCCCTCAACAGGAAGAAGGCTGCCTTCCAGAGCAGGGACAGGGAGGCGATAAGAGCAGCACAGCAAGAGGTGAAATGCTGCCTGAAAGAATCAAAGGATAACTACAGGAGGAAGGTTGAACAGAGGCTAGAAAAATTCCTCTACACTGTCATCAGCCACCAGAGAAGCCTGTTCAGCGAGAGACTGCTCCTTCCCAAGTGCAGGACCAATAGACTTAAAAACTCTTTTGTCCCGCACGCCATCAGACTGTACAACTCCTCTCTGGGGGGGAGGAGGGGTAACAGGAGGATTAAGGAAGGGAATGAGTAGGAACTGAACCAACTGAACCAACAGTCAACAGCTAAAAGCAACCTGCAATCACCACCACAACACACTGGACTCTCTGTGCAATAAACAGTTTTCAAGTGCAATAATAATGTGCAATAATGTGCAATACACCCTCCTAAAGGACTCTTCTTTTTTTTTTTTTCTCATGCACTATTATCTATATTTTATATTGTAATATAGTCTGTATATTATATATTCTATATATTTATATAGTGCTGCTTACTTATACTAAATTATTTTTTTCTGCCTATCTTCTGCTTACTGTACTGATGCTGCTACTGGAACCTTAATTTCCCTGAAGGAACCCTCCCAAGGGATCAATAAAGTTCTATTCTATTCTATTCTATTCTATTCTATTCTATTCTATTCTATTCTATTCTATTCTATTCTATTCTAAATGACCACAAGGTGGCAGTCTCATTGAGACCTGAACATATTTTTTGTCTCAGCACATTGGCAGCATTTACAGAGAAGAAAGAATAATAATAATAATAATGAGGTAATAATACAGAACAACATAAAATAATACAGAAATATCAGACACTGGAATATTTTTATGATGCTGAATTTGGTCCATTATAAAGCCTCTGCCTATATAAACAATTGTATACTAATAGGCTGTAAAAATGCAAGTTAACCTTTACAACCCAAGGCCAATTTTGTGGGATGTTTTCATAGTTTGATGTACTTTTATTCACCAAACCAATAGAGGCATTTTATAGAATACTCATGCCAGATATTATTTTCAGGAGAGTCAAAATTGAATTTATAATAATATTTCTTTGGATTTGACAATGTTTTGATTATTTTTTATTCTTGTTCCTACAATTGTTTGTTGTTGCTAAAAACTTCCTGTGAGTAAGCGTTGTAGTTTATTATATGTATCATATGTGTATGTTACCCTGAGATATGAAGTTTAGAATCCCAGCATGTAACTGCCCTGAAAATGTGGATATCGGGTTGTAAGAGTTAAATAATGACTCTGCAGACAACAACACACACCTAACACTGTTTTAATTGACTCACACATAAGGGAAATGTTGTTTGTCATGCACAATGTGAATCAAGTTTTGTGGAATTCATTAAATGTGAAGAATCTTAAGATGTTTGTAAAAATCTTATGGAACTAATACCACAAAGAATTGAAGCTGTTTTGACAGCATAGTTCCCAACCCAAGCTGATATAGTATTAATCCAAAATGCAAATTTATTAAAGATAAAGCACAAAAATATAACATGTAAGTAAGCATTCACAGCCTTTGCTCAATACTTTTTTGAAAGCACCTTGGCAGCAGGTACAGCCTCAAGTCTTTTTGAGTATGAAGCTACAATCTTGGTTTTTATGTATGTTTCTCCCATTCTTCTTTGCAGAACTTCTTAAACTCCATGGGAATGGATGGGGATCATCGGTGCACAACACAGCGCAGAACAACATCCCCACAGCATGATGCTGCCACCACCACGCTTCACTGTATGAATGGTATTGGCTACGTGATGTGCAGTGTCTGGTTTCCTCCAGACATGATACTTGGCATTCAGTGCAAAAAGTTAAATCTTTTTGTTTTCCATGATCTTAGAGACCTTAAGGTGCCTTTTGGTAAACTATCGTGTGCCTTTTACTGAGTGGCTTCCGTCTGGCCACTCTACCATACAGTCCTGATTGGTGGAGTGCTGCAGAAATGGTTGTCCTTCTAGAAGGTTCTCCTCTCTCCACAGAGTCCTGGAGGTTCCATACTTCCATTTACAAATGATGGAGGCCACTATACTCATAGGGACCTTCAATGTAGCAGATTTTTTCTGTACACTTTCTCAGATCTGTGTGAAGTTACCACAGGTTTACTCCAATCAAGCTAAATTTTGAGTGTCATGGCAAAGACTGTGAATACTTATGTACATGTTAGATTTTTGTGTTTTATTTTTAATAAATTTGCAAAGATTTCAAACAAATATTTCTCACTTTTTGTGTAGAATTTTGAGTTAAATTCCTTATTCCATTTTGGAATAACACTGTAACATAAAATGTGGAAAAAGTGAAGCACTGTGAATAATTTTCAGATGCACTGTAAGAACATTTTTGGATATACATGTTTTTTATTGGACAGTGACCATATATTAGATATATTAGATTTTGTCATGGATATTTTGGAAGCAGTAAGAATGTGTAAGAATCTGAGCCAGGTTTACGAGAGCCAAATTGGGCCTGAAAGTGTTCAAATCAGCAGTTCCTGTGGTACGTTTCTGGGATGCAGTGGTCAGTACCTACCTAAAGTACTCCAAGAAAAGACAACCATAGAACCGTTGACATAGTCATACTTGTCATAGTTGCTCATGGCCGACTGATGCTCCTGTAGACGCCACTTCAAAACTTACTGCAGCTCTGTCTTTGTGCCAGATACCACAGGACACATTGTGAGGTATGGAAACTATGTCATGACATGTGAGATGTTTTGTTGGTTTTTACTATGACTAGTGATGTATCTGTTAATAAACCAATTATCCTCTTGAGAACAGTCAAATAGGTAATTGGGAACACTGCATTTTAGCAGTACTATGTTTAAGTAAACACAGTACAGCCTCCTGCAAGGTGGCTTAAGAGGTCACTTAATATCAACACTTATGACCAAAGTACATGACCACAGGGTGGCAGTCTCGTCAAGGCCTCAAGATATTCTTCAACACACCTCAACACAAAGAGTTTTCTTTCTGCTGAAAAATGAAACTATAGGCCTTTCACTAACCCTACCTTGGTTATGTAAACCTTTCATGTCTTAAGATACAGTCAACGGGGGTCCTATTTTTATTCTGAACTCTGGCTGAAGTAGGCATGACACTGTTCTTGTTCTCCAGACCTGCCTTTTCGTTCTCCCAGCTCTTGAATGTACTGGACATGTTTCTTCCTTTCAAAACCCAGCAGGACAATTCAGTTCACATAAGTGCTCTTTGCACTTCACTGCCTATCTCTTCCTTCTATTTGCTGGTCATTCAGCTTTTTGGGCTGTGATGTGGAACTGTGAGGGCACGGTTCCTCTTGGTCAGGTACGAAATCTAATCAGGATTATTATACACTCAATAAAGAGCAGATTAAATTGGTATATAAACAGAATTAGTTGTTACACTTTAGTAGTTACATTTAGCCTGAGTTTCCATCCTCCTGAAACACAAGTCAATAATTTCAAATAGTGTCAGATTAAACTAATGACACAATTTTTTTCTCAACATCACACTCCTCTTCATCTTTCCACACGTTAGGGATCTGCACACATTTTCACCCTGTGGGTGTTTGTGTTTTCTGGATGAGTGATGGATATGGAATGTTCCATAAATCTTAGGCTTAACACAAAGTGATGCTGATAGTATGAGGGATGATGTGCTGACATACAGCCTGACTCACGACAGAAGGAGCTGTGGACCACTTTGGTGGAAACACGATGTAAGAGTCGCTTAGCACTGAGAAAACTGAGCGACACAAACACCATCAAAGCTTCTGCATCCTGTGCTTGTCAGTGAGGACAGGTTGCTACTGCAGCGCGATATGAACTCTAGTAGTACAATATATTTTCCCTATGCATTAAACTGGAGTGCTAATACTGTGGAAGTGATGCGAAATGAGGCCTGTAGCCGCGGGCTAATGCACACTAGTGATTTTGGATGAGGGCTGTAGCTAGCGAGATAATGCCACAGTAACAATGTTTTACGGTCACCCACAATCAATAATGGCTAACTACACTTATTTGTGCACTTTTTGTAAAATGATCTGCTCCTGGTTAAGTCACATTGACCAGTGGTCATTCCTACAGAATGCTGAAGCAGGACTGAGAAAGGAGATGGTGCCAAAAAAGTTGCTGGTATTACTCTTTATGAAGTAGGGCAATTTGGATTTACACCTCTGTTTACAAAATAGATGTGATAATTCCAATTTGCAATGCTTTGTTTAGGTATAAACAAATGCAAATTATACGTAATAATAATATCATATAAAAAATAATAGCACTATACGAATTCTGGAATAGACCTTTTTGTGCTTTCAGAACAGCCTACTTCTTCATGGTATGGATTTCACAAGATGTTAGAAACATTCCTGGTCCATGTGAACATGATTGCACTGTGCAGTTCCAGAAGATTTTGTTGGCCTGGTGGTTAGGGAAACAGCCCTGTGACTGTAAGCTTGCCGATTTGATTCCCTGAACTGGATATGATTGAAGTGCCATTGAACAAGGCACTTAACTCCCTTGCTGCATCTTGGGTACATGGTCTTCTGCAGTTGTAGCATATTTTCCTTAAGGATGGACATGTTGTGCATTTGCACATGCTTTCTTGTCACCACAATTATAGAGAGTGATCATCTGAGTTACAGTAAACTTTATGGAAGTTTATACCACATTGTATCTGTTGATGTCTCTCATCTCTCTCTCTCTGTGTTCTCATCACAGCATTTCTGTCCACAAAACCGCTACTTACTTTTTGTTTATTACACCATTCAACTCTAGAGATTGATCCATATATACTAATACTAAAACCAGCCCATTTGGACAACAATAATCATGTCAAAAATCACCATTCTGATGGTTGATGTGAACAGTACCTGCTGTTCTGTATCTGCAAGACTGTATGCATTTCAGTGCAGCCACAGGTTTGGCTGATTATGAGGAAGGAGGACTGTCAGTGACAAGATTAATGGAACTACTCATAGATATGAAGCCATAGAAGACAAAAAGAAGACAAGATATACTGGTGAAAAACTATCAATGTTATAACCAGTAGTGAAATGGTGAAAATACTGTGATAATAACAGGATGTAAATTTCCCAGAACATAAAGATGCCCAGAGCCATTTGAATATTAATTCCCAATATCAATACTCATATTGATCATAGAGTTTGCCAGATATTTGACTTTTGATACTAATTTTATCTTAAAGCATTATATACAGACAGATGTTGTCAGACATTTAAATGATACTATTGAAAAAAAAAGAATTGCTAAATGATTGAAGAAATTGAAGAAGGGAATTAAATAATTAAGTGTAGATTAAGGATAATTACACCTTTGTTAATTCCACCCACTTACAGGAAGCAGCATGGAGAGAAGTGGTGACACAATCCATATTAAATCTCTACAGAAGGTTGCAGTTACAAGACCTGTATGTGTGTGCGTGTGTGTTCTCCTGTGCTTGAGTGTGTCTTTGTGCTTATACACATGCAACCTCTCATACAGGAAATTACCTATTACATCAAATGAAAGTCTTACAGATATCACACTGCAGACTCTGAAATGCAGTGTATTTTCTTGAGGCATACAGTGCAAATCATTCAAATTTTGAGTGTAAATTGGCTCATGCCATATGTCTTGGCTCTGATGAATTCCATGTGTTGCATTTTATGGTTAGAGGCCTCTAAATCACACAGGGAAGATAACGATAATCACCTCACCGTCTGCTTCCTGTTCCTGAACTATCAATTCTTTCTAGTCTCCATCAATTTTCTGTGAACTTGAAATGTCCCCTTATATTCCTACATTTCCACCTACCTCCAGCCTCTGTCCCACAGTGACACAAAGCCTCTCTCTACATTTCCCAACCTTTTCTAAACGTTCCATTTGCGCTGCCAGACAATGATTTGTATCAAGGTTGGTGAGGTAATATCAGGCGGCTTGGGACTCCTATCATGCAGGGTAATTAAAGATTGGACTTACTGGAGGGATCGGCATTGTTCAGAGATATTAAATTGCCCTCTCCTTTCACCATGGCAGTCAACTCTCCTCTCACTCTTCCTCAAATCTCACCATCTCTAACCTAAATTTAGTTTTTTTTTCTCAACTCATTTGTTATTCCTGCATCTCGTTTTCATTATCTTGTGATAACAATTACAAGGAATATTGCTCTGGGTGATTGAAATCTATATTTATATATATTTATATATATATTTTAGTTATATTATATATATAACTGAAAAAGAGAGAAAAATATACTTTTTGGCATTTTTATATCTATGGTATAAAAAAATGGGAAATTACTGGAATGTTTAAAGCCACTTCTGCTGCTTCTGCTCCTGGCATACTGTGGCCCAATTAGTCAAACATGACAGCTTTCAAACGCACAAACTAGCATGCACTGCCAACCATACATAAAAGAAAACATTAATTTTTAACTGGAATTAAAAATTTCTGGCAGGTATTTAGCAGATAAGCCATTCATAGTAAAGCTGAGTAAATATGTTTGTTTCTAATGGTAGCAGAGAAAACATTTGTCTATTTCTTATAAAGCAACCCTCCAAGTGTGGGCACAGTAAACAAATAATCACATTTACATATAAAGAGCTAGCTCAGTTACTCTAGAAAAGCATGTGGCATCATGAAATAACAAAAATTTGGGAGAAGGACCACACCCTAGCTCCTCCTCTCCACTATTACAAATAAAATCTCACTTCCTTGTGATGAAAACTCGCACCCACCACCATCCTAGTTCCTCCTTGCACACAGGGTAATTGCACACAGGAGCATTTAACCCTTCCATGCAGTAAAACACATACATACACACTTGTGAATTCAATATATTTCCATAGTATTTGCAGGTTAAGAAATGCCCTATCCTTGCACAATGCTGATAAACAAGTATATGGTTTTATCATTTTTTATTAAGGTTAGATAATTGTAATGCACTCTTGTCAGGATGTTCAAGCAGGAACCTAAATAGACTTCAGTTAGTTCAATATGATGCAGCCGACTAAAAAAAGAAAATCTGACCATATCAGTCCAATCTCATCAGCACTAAACTTGCTTCCAGTCAAATTCCGGTTACAGGTTGCAGATCCAGGGGTTCATGGAGCAGAGGGCAGCCCTGTTCAGCTAGGGAGTTAAGAACCTTGCTTAAATGCACTTATGTCATGTCCTGCCAATTCAAGGAATCAAACCAGTAACAAGACTGGTTCCATAACCACCAAATGACAGGTAATTTGAAATGGTGCAACCACTGGACAAGTTACATTTACCGTCTCTGCCTCAGCCTTGACTGCCACAAAAGACATTTCTGTGAACTTTAGTGCAATATCACTGACATAGGGAAAGATCACTGAAAAATATTTGGGAAATAAGCGTATATGATCTTTCTAGATATCGTGTTTTGGTGATGTTTGATATTTCTGAGCCCTTCCTTATAACTTTTAGACACATTTTAGACACTGTTTACCTTATATTATCTTTTTTTTATCAATATTCAAATGTACACCCTACAGCAGTGTACCCCTTATGATGTTGAGTGTGTGAGACTGGAGTGCTTTTTGAATAAAGTAAAATATAAAGCAGTCCAAAAGAAGTTATATACTTACAGTAGTTAATACCACTCCTAAAAGACACAATAACCAAACCAGCCTGTTTAATTAAGGGTTAAAGAGAGATTGGAAAAATCTTATGTAAAAATGAGTCACTGTTTTTGATACCTAAACCCACACAAACAACAATATGTGAAATGGAGGTATTAAATTAGACAGTTATGGTACATATTACAACAGACATTGTAAAACAGTAGCTTTACTGAGGTCTTTTTGGTCATTTCTCAATGACACTGTGGTTTATTTCACGAGGTTTAACAAAAGAAATTGCATACGATACCTTACAGTACCTTCCTAAAATCTGTGAATTAAATAGAGAAACTTCAGAAAAAAGATGGAAGCCTTGAATGCCTTTAATAGCTTGAAATGTCATAGTTGCATCATTCAACAAAAAAAAAAAACTTTGAAAGACCTACCTTTCACTCTTTTAGTCTTTTAATAGTTTTAAGCTCCACAGTAGAATCAATGTAGAGAGAATAAAGTGCTTTCAGCTGTCTACATGGCTCAACAGATCAATGTAAACATTACGGGCATTTAGATGGCTAATGATTTCGTGAGGAGCTGTATTTTAGCTGGGCTGTGAGAGGTGCTCTGTCTACCTTGACTTAAATGGCATGAATAGCCTCATTAAGAAAGAGTAATGGTTTTGTGGCAGCGGCTATGCACTAAGATCTTTCTCTTTCCAATTAATGTTCTCCACAGCGAGAGAGCACTTCTGTCAAACACTGAAAGCATAGTTCAAACATTTCACCCTCCTTTGCTTAAAGGGAATATATTATGAAAAAGTCACCGTATCACTGCACGTGGACATGCATGTGGGTACCTGGACAGCCTACCAACCTACACGCTGTAAAATAAGATAATGTGGTTAGATCTTTTTTTGTGGAATGCCTAGGTCAGGTCAGCTGCAGGTAATAATCTCCACTCACTATCTTCACTTAGTTTCTGTGTTTCCTCACAAGTAACAGAGAATATGAACTGCTAGAATATGTTAAAGCTAATAGCAAAGTACAGGAAAGCTAATAGTACAGAACATAAATGCCAACAGTAAAGCACAAGAAAGCTAATAACAAAGCTCAGGAAAGCTCACAGTAAAGCACAAGAAAGCTCATAGAGAAGCACAGGCAAGCTTAAATTAAAGCACAGGCATGTTTATAGAAAAGCACAGGAACACATAGTAAATCACAGGAAAGTTAATACTTAAGGACAGGAAAGTTTATATTAAAGCACAGGAAATCTCAGTAAAGCACAGAACAGTTTATATAAAAGCTTATATGAAAGTTTATTACAGGAAATGTACAGGAAAGCTCAAAGTAAAGAACAGGAACATTTACAGTAAAACACAAGAAAACTTATTGTAAAGCACAGGGAAGCTTATAGTATGGTATAGAAAAGACAATAGCAAAGCAAAGCTTATCATAAAGCACAGAAAAGATAATAATAAAACACAGGAAAGCTTATTGTATGGTATAGAAAAGACAATAACAAAGCACAGGCAATGTTATAATAATGCACAGGAAATCTTATAGTAAAGCACAGGAAAGTTTATAGTAAAGCACAGGAAAGTTTATAGTAAAGCACAGGAAGGTGCTGATATCTCCAGTATTTCTCAGGGGCTAGTGATAGCATGTCTTGTTAGGAAAAACTATAGATATAAATAGATGCAGCCTTGTCTATTGTTCACTATCTGAGACAAAACAACCACATTACAACCATGTTGATGTGGTCAAAACCTGCTTGTAAACAAATACAAGCATGAGATATGACAAGTTCTCCTTATTATATCAGCCATATCTTCCTTATTACTCAGCTGATTTCCTCCAAATTAGTTTTGTTACAGTCGTTAAACATATTTAGCTCATAATTCCAAGTGTCTTGTTGGAGTTTTCCCATTCTGTCCTAAATGGTGCAGACAAAAGGATGTTGCTGCTGCACCACTTAAGGTGGAACTGAAAAATCAAACAAAAGCTGGCAAATAATAAGCTTTTGCTTTGTTTACGATGGTTCTAATCTAACCTGAATATACAAATGAAAGGAAAGCTGCAACTTACAATGTAATGCTTTACCCAGCATTAACAAATATTATAAATAAATGTATTATAAATTCATGAAATACATATACACATTAAAATAACTACTAGATCAAGACCCCCTTATAGGCTATTAAATGAAAGAAGCTTAATTTAAAAGCAGAGAAAAAAACTTTCACTGTACTAATCACATTATCATAATATCTACACGTAAACATCATATAAACATAAGGTAAACATGAAAATGATGTAGAAATGCAACTCTGATTTCAGATCTGGAGGCAAATCTCTGCTATGCTATCTGCTGAACTGTATGTACAGAAATATAAAGGAGCAACTTTGAGATTCACTCTGAGGCTGCTTGGTCATTAGAATGACCAGTACTATTTTTCTTGCTTTACCAAAGTGTACTGCTCACTGCTAAAGGTCTTGATCAATGTTTCTCAACCTTGGTCCTGGAGGCACCCCTGCCCTGCACGCTTTACCTTTAACACACCCCATGCCACTCTCAAGGTCTTGTTAATGAGCCGGTTAGTTGAATCAGGTGTGGTGGGAAGAACTAAACATGCACAGGGGGTGTCTCCAGGACCAGGGTCGAGAAACTCTAGGTCATGGTCATGGATGTGTGAGTGCTTTTGTAGTGGTTCACTGTAATTTAAAAGAGCAGGCATTCTGAGCAAGGACAGAATATTTAGGGTGCTTTAGGGGCTTGATCCTTTAGTATTTTGACCAAAGAATGTTGAAAAATGTTGTTATTAAGACCCAAGGAAACTGTGTTAACTTGTGTAAACAGGTTATAAAATATCACAATTAATATTAACTAGGAAAGCCTCTTTATTTGTTTTAATGTTTGAATTCCTGTTTTCTAAAATCCAGATTTCTCTTAAACCTACCTGTAAGAAATCTGAGTG
Source organism: Acestrorhynchus altus (assembly GCA_034509495.1). Classification (NCBI taxonomy): domain Eukaryota; kingdom Metazoa; phylum Chordata; class Actinopteri; order Characiformes; family Acestrorhynchidae; genus Acestrorhynchus; species Acestrorhynchus altus. The sequence continues at coordinate 20,087,642 of CM067507.1, forward strand.
TTTAGTAATCATGAGTCTTCTTGTCTTCCTAAATTTCATAAAGCACACTGTAATAAGGAGCATTAAAATGCCCATCATTGCTTTTCCTTTGACTGCATACATGCTGCCAACTCTTGTCTGCAATTCCTTTCAATCCATTTTCTGGGCTTTTTATGAGCATTATGGGCATTATGTTGATAACAATATCCTACAAAAGTTTGAAGAACTTTGAAATTGTCTGTTCTAAGTAGGATTCACCTCTACAGCTGTATCCTTAAATCAATTTTTACACTATTGAATTTCACCCAATAGATTGTTAACAATTTGAGCATTTGCAGATAAGCAACAGGAGACTGAATTAAAGTATTATTCCGCCTTCAGCACTCTCATTACGCACACTCTGAACTACAGTTGCTCACCAGCAGCACGCAACAAGCTAAATAAACCTCCATTAGTCAGATTTGTTAGTAATGGGCTTCTCTGCTTGACAACTCTTGACCATGAATAGCACAGCAGGTACTTACATTCTTATCACAGCCTGCATTAAAAACTGAGTTCAGAGTTAATCAGAGTTATTTCTGAGTCACTGTGCCTTAGATATGGTACCTGTTCCCACTGCATGGACTTTATTAGACCTGTTTTACGGGGACTATAGTGCCTAAATGTTCTTTGGCCCCCCGAATAAGCATGCATTATTTGCATGTCTTGTCATCACAGATGACATAGGCTGCCTTTTCCCATACTTAACACTAACTGGTTCATAAAGGGGTGTTTGTGTGTGTGTGTGTGTGTGTGTGTGTGTGTGTGTGTATGTGTGTGTGTGTATGTGTGTGTGTGTATGTGTGTATTTGGGGATGGGGGTTATCAGTGTGCAAGCTGCCTTTCCAGGTTTTGTGAGAACTACTTTTGTGTTTTTCAGTTGATTTTGGTGCACCAATCTTTTTCACCTTTTGTTGTTTGATTTGTTGTCTCCCTCAACTTTGTGTAATTGGTCCCAGCTGTTTGACACCTCAGCAATCATCATCGTCATGTCTTTTCTGTTCCCAGGATCTCAATAATTAAACATTTGGTCTTGAGAAAAGGAAGTGACCCCAGCCGTTTGACGCAGATGACATGTTGAGCATTGTGAAAACCCAAACATATGTCAATCGGTGACTTCTCTCTTCATTCATTCTCTGTTTAAACAAGACATATTTAAATCAGTAAAAAAAAAATCAGTGCACAGAATGCATGGAGATGCAAATGGTGACTTGAAATCAATGCAAAATTCCAGATATTATACACAATTTAGCAATTCTGGGTGGATTCATTTTTCAAATATTGAAAAAGAGGACATGTTTGGGAAAAAGAGGACATATAGTCACCATATGTATACACTGAATCTGTAAGATGCTGCAACAAAAGCCATTAAATAGCCCATTATAATTTACTCTGAATTACAATATTTGCAAAGTCATGCTGATCCCTACAAATAAGATGTTGAATACCCAAAAGGCAAACAAATGAGATCTTGTGATAACTTATGGTTTGATATTCTGTAAATGGTCCAAAAGTCCAAAATAAAAGTATTTTCACACTGAAAACAAAGCAGACCATTGTTCAGTAGATCCAGACTGAGACCAGCTGTTTAGGACAGTCCACATTCTGGTCATTTGATCAGGTAATTTTTTATAATTTTTGTTTTGTTTTGTATTACATTTCTTTTTTAAACTGGCAATTTCATGTCCTGTATTGCGCCCTCAGTGCCAGTGACCCCAGCGGTTTGGTACCTCAGCAATTCACATCTTTGTCTCTGTCCTGTTCCCAGGATCTCAAATAAACTATTGTTCCTGAGAGCAGGAAAGGAGGCGAGGGCTGGGAAACTATAGGCTGAATGACCATGGTCTGCAGCACCTTTCACAACTGCAAATTTGGTTTGGACCAAAATAAAAGGTTTGAAAGTCAAGCAAGGTAGATTTGAAAGCACCCTAGACGATTCAACAGATAAACCCTGTCCCTATATACCAATTAATAATATACTGTAATTAAAGACAAAGCTTATATGCAAATATGCCTCACATTCATTAATCGACTGCCTCCTTAGTCTGTGTTTGGAAAACAATCACAAAAGATAATTAAACACATTCTGCATAAAATGATTAAAATAATTGTAGTATCAAATATATCCACTAGTTCAGATGCACAGTTTCTGCAGCATTTGTAAACTCCTTATGAATATCCTCTGAATCAGTTTATTATTATGATTATTTTTTTTGATTCAACTGAAAATGAATGGCAGTAGATTGTACAGTGAACGTAATGTTGGCAGGAGACTTATGAATCAATAGTTATTGATGGGTCTTTAAAAACAATTGAAATCCACCAGTGCAAAACATAATAAAAGTGATTAGCAGTGAAGTTAGAGAGATTTAACACATTAGCTTACTAACCTGCCTTTACTCTGACAGGGGATCATTTTCATTTGTGTACAGCTTGACATAATTGCCCTTCTCTGGGGTGGCTGAATGAAGGTTAATTTGGAGAAATCACTGTGGTGAAGCAGGTTGGCAGGAAACTAATATTGATAAGGCCCTAAGCTAGGTGGAAAATGTCAGCAAAGGGTTTATAGGCTGTATGTATTGTAAATCCATCTCATTCATTTCAGTGAGTGAACAGCATGGACCCTCATTTCCAAAACAAAGCATAAATTAAATTACCAAGATCCTGGCAATACACACATAGGTAGAGTAACTATATTTTGGTTTTCAAAAAAGAGTAGACTGAGCACTCATGGGCATCTACTGTAGTTAGAATGGTGTGGCAGGGTGCTTCTGAGGGCAGATGAGACTTAAATACATCTAATATTAAGCAAATATATGATTGAACATAAATAAATACATAAATATTTACTCAATTAGCAACACTAAAATGTACATTACATTACATTCTTTATTTATATTTCATGCCAGTGTAAAAAAATGAATAAATACATCAGTAGTTTAATAATTGCATTTATTTACCTTATAGACAGGTTTCCTGTTTCCAAACATTACAGTTACATCCAATTACATGCAATGTTGCGTGTTTGGACATTGGCACTGTGGATGTGAACGAAGCTGAGGGAGGAGTTAGAGAGTAGACCCTTCCCACACTAGATGACTTATAAAGACAGAGCCCTTAAGCCTGTGGTTAACAAGTTGGCAACAGGAAAAAAATGTATCAAGAACTCTTAAACATGTACTCCTATGTTCCAAACATAGATGGTATTGGATGAAATCAACAGATGTATTAGCATGTTTGTGGTTTCCATTGTCCGTACTGTGACCGGTGATCTGCTGGACAAAATCATTGAGAAACATACAAAAGAAAACAGATGCGCCATTGATCTCCCAAGTCAGCACCACCATACATGTTTGTACACTCCTGAACACTACTGTCTACACATCAGCACTAAAAGACTGTTGTACCTATTTAACAGATGTGTGTGTTTTAAAATTGTCAAACAAGGTAAATGTTGATGTTGGAAAAATGGTTAGACAGTTGCATAGACTGTTTGATATCTTTTTAATGGAAAATAAAGTAAACATTTTTCATCTCACAAGACGTTTGTGTTTGTAAGATTAAATGTTGATACACATTGACACACTTGTTTGCTGTCAATTATTGCGGAGGTGTATCAAAATCACTGAGCGGTTCTTGAAAAATATATAATATAACTCCTCAAGTCTGGGGTGTTAGAAAGGGGATGGACGTTTACAAAGAGGTTTTATTTGAAAAACAGGATTAAGAGCAAATGATAGATGTTAAAAGATGTTACAGAGGTGCAGGATGCATATACTTTTAATAAACCTGTTTTTGTGAAAAAACATGGATGAACAATGACAAGCCAAATAAGTGTGTATGTCAAACTTGTCAGGGAATAATAACAATATGACATTTATGTTAATGTGTATAGAAATGTGATCTAAATATGCTTGTTTATGTGTTTTACAAAACAATATCGAAGCTGAGGTCACCAGACCTTTAAATTACATTTTTTTTAAGGAAGGCCAATTTCCTAAAAAACTGCAAATGGATCAAGAAAATTTTTCAACAAAAACTTTTAATGATTTTATAGATTTAATGAAAAAAACATTTACATTACATAAACATTCACATTACTATGGGTTTGGGTCAGAAAGCATTGATCTGTGAAAGATTTAACAGGCATTAATACAAGAAAATATATCATGTAGTTCAGGTTTTGGTTCACGCCTACAATCATAACTACTAGAGCAGTACGAAAATAAAACCTGTCGAGGTTGAAGAAACAAATTCCTTCAAAGTTTTTAAAAACTTGTATGACCTGTTACCTTCAAAAGCAAAGAAACTATGTTTCAAGTTTAAGGTTGTTGATGCCATTTGGAAAAGACAAATCAGTGAAAAAGGATATGAGCAAAAGTACATGGATGAATATGAATTTACAATTTTTGAACAGATAATGAGAGAAGGTCCAGTATATAAACTGCAAGATGCAGATGGTGAAAAAAATTGAGGGTATGTTTTATGACCTGAACTCAAAAACATAGTCGCAAAAGACAAATCCTTTAAAATAGAAAAGATATTGGACGATACAAAATTGGAAAAAGAGTTTTTTAGTGAAATCTATGGGATGGAATGATAAGTGTAACTCTTGGATACCTGCCAGGGATATTGTGGACATTGTCAAATTGTCATGTATCAGTCCTGTCTACCTTCTACCGTCTTCCTGCCTTGTCTTTCCCCCACCATGTGTTGTGTTTTTGTTTTGGTCCTGTCTCCTCCCTTGCTCCGCCCATTCCCAGTGGTGTCTTCTTTGTAACCTTGCTTAGTCATCATTGTGTCCCAGGGGTGTGTGGTTCTGTCCATGTATTTAAGAGCCTTTGTTTCAATCAGTCTTTTTTAGTCCTTTTGTTTCTGCAGTGATCATATCGGTTTGTTCATTACCACGTGTTTGATACCATGTGTTTTCATTTATGCCTATTGTTTGTCAGTGTGTTCCGTTTGTTTTGAATTCCTGTTGTTTTGTGATTAAATCCTCAACTCCTGAAAGTACTTCTGCCTCCCTTGTCTGTCTTCGTCTGCTCAGCGCCTGCACAATCATTATATTGGTTTATAATAAATTGGTAAATTGGTAATGAATGAAAATCCATAGAAGAGCGTGAGTACTTTGTGACTCTCTAATGACATTTATCCCAAAAGATTTTGTGTTACACCAATAAGTATGCAAAGCCCATAGAGTTGATACATGACTGAGAGGTAGTGCTCACAGAAGTGCAGTATCCCCATACCTGGTACTCATTGAAGGACTGGGAAAGCCTGTCTTATGTTTGTTACAACACTGGAGTAAACAGAGAATTTTATACCTATCAAATGAGTCGAGGGTATTTCAACAATATACAACAAAGGGTTCATAACGTGAATAGAACTGTAAAAAAAATTAGCTATCAATTTAAAAATAATTCATTTTTCAGACCAACTAAATCCCTTTGGAAACCAAAAAATCTTATTCACTGGAAGTTGCTTGAGGAAATGTAATACATTGTATTAATAACATATTGTAACATTGCAACATTGTAAGACATGTTGTTCGGTCTGGAACAAAACAAAGAACTCACAAACAATAACCCTGAGGCTGCCTTTCTGACTGACATTCATATGGGACTTTACCCCTTGTTTGTGTACAAAGATATTATTCATTGTCAAAAGATTGGGAATAATTATCTACCATTGCTCAGGTGCGTACATATAAGTGGGAGAAACAATGAAACCATCACATTAACCTATGACAAGCCACACTATGTACCTGTGAGTAAGAGTCTTGTAAGTGATATAGTTATTGAGGTAAAATCAAAATGACCACATTTCATTTCTCTACAGAACATTTGTCATTAAATGTCACTTCAACCAGTATTTGAACAATGATTGGTGGAAGCTACGAAGACCCTCAGATCTATGTGGACCACTATGAACATCAGTCTAGCAATAGGCTTCCCAGTTTCCAAGAAACTCTGACCGTGTACAGGTTGGGTTTGGCGGGATTTTCAAGGCTCTTTTTAGAATGGCAGTCCTGATTTTTAGCACCAAGTTAGTATTTTGACAGTACTATACACTCAACCTAGCATTCAAAATATTTACCTAGAAATCCCTCTTTCGGCTCTGACGGATAATGGACTATTGGTGTTTTATGTGGCCGGCAATGTTGAAGACTACCTAGACTCGAACAACACTTTTTTTTAAACATGAGGTGTAAAACCACAAACAGTACTGCTGTAGCCAACAATGCTAAGAGTGGAGTTATAAAATAAATTTAATTCAAAATAAAATCGGATAAAATGGATACAAAGGGTCCTTTTTAGCTCTGAAAGCAAACCCTTTGACTTGATTGGTTATATTCATTCTGATATATTTTTTCAGGATAAGCTTGAATGGAACTGATTTAAAAATTAAAATGGTTCAAAGTAAAGATGAATTATGTCTAATGAAAGAAGGAGCCAGGGATTAAACTCTCAAATTAGTATCGGCTTCTTTGGATGTGTTTCGCTGGCTGTCAAATTGGGATTTGCACAGTCATTACTTAAAGCAAGTGCTAAATGTCCGATCGAAAGAGTGTTTACGAAAACCTTCAGTCTTCCAGCAGGGAGTTTATGTACCCAATAGAATTTATTCCTCTGTTCACTCCTTAAACCTTAATGCTTGACAATGATCCTTTCACCTGTATGTTTGATTAAAAACCCCTTCAGTTATAGACATTATGATACAGAGTGTATAGCCCTTAATGTCGATGGAGCCCTATGTCCTGCAAAACCATTTCAACCTAATTTCCAAGCTGGTAACTTTGTTCAGGAATTTCACTCTTTAATTTTAGCATCTGGGAAACAACTTAAAGATCAGGGACTGGCCATAAACCGGCAAGACTACACACATAGATACACCCTGTTCAGTTTCAACCTGAGCCTGACGATGATTGCACATAGCATCTATCATTAATAAAGTTGGGTAATATGAGACTAGAGATAAATTTTTAAATAAAATAAAATAAATTATATACACAAGTTTTGACTCAATTCTGGAAATCAACAACTGAAGAAACATTCTCATTGATTGTCAGTAAACATTGATACCAGAGAGTTTTTCCCGGTGATGAGTTACCAGACATGACATCATTTCCTGCAATCTTCTTTGTAATAACACACCCCAGCCACATACCTGGAGAACACTGGTTTGGCATTATGGAAAACATGAAGGTACATTTTTTTTGAACAACTTCCAAATTGAACAAAATAAACAAAAGTTTATTATTATCTCCTCCATGGGGTGTGTTCAATTCAAATAACTTGAATAGTTTAGTAGTTTCATCCGAAAGTATTTCCAATTAACTTTGAACAGCATTTTGAATCATCAGAAATGAATCCTTTTCTATGACTCCATTGATTACCTGAACACACAAAGAAACATTTAGAGAATCACTCTGTATTCAGGACTCAATGGCAAATTGTATGAATTCAATTTGCAAGAGGATAATTTGTTCTCAAAAGACTTTTGGTTAATTGTAGAAAGAAATCCTGACGTGGTTTATTCCAAACATGAGGCGCATTTTGTAGATTAGAGGATTTTCAGATTCAGCATTAACATTGTGATCAGCATTAAAGCTCAATCTTTCATTATCCTTATTAAAATCATTTACCATATCCAATAAAATCAAATTCAGAGCCGTGACCAGGGAGTGTTCTGTCAAATCATTTTGAAGTCTAGACAAACTTTGGTTTAATTGTCGCAACTGATGTTGGAATTGATGGTACATTCCAAATATTTTGAGGCATATTTTGTAGATTAGAAGATAATTCAGATTCAGCATTAAAGCCGTGATCTGCATTAAAGCTCAATCTTTTGTTATCCTCATCAATCTCATTTATCATTTGCATTAAAAATGTATTCAGAGCCGTGACCAGGGTGTGTTCTGTCAAATCATTTTGAAGTCTAGATCAACTTCAGTTTAACTGTTGGAACAAATACTGACATGGTTCATTTTTTTTGTAGATTAGAAGATAATTCAGATTCAGCATTAATGGCATGATTAGCATTAAAGATCAATCTTTCGATATCCTGATTAATCTCATTTAACATTTGCATTAAAAATGCATTCATAGCCATGACCAGGGAGTGTTCTGTCAAATGATTTTGAAGTCATAGACGGTCTTGTTTCACTACAAATGAGCGGTACTCCTGTACAAACTGAATATGTGTGACATTAGGTTTCTTAGTTTTATTGTTCACTACATATAAAATAAAGAAAAAAAAAACAAAAACTCGAACATGATTCTGTAATTATCTGGACGAAGCTCTCATCACCATACAGCTATAAATTGTTACATGTTTAAGAATTACGAAATAATTATTAATAAGCGTGTATTCACATAATATTTGTATACAATTCTCATGATCTAATACACTTACTAGAAAAGGTCAGTCTGTATTCCTATGAATCTTGTCTTAAATCTAGAGAAATTAAATAAAAAATGCCTATTTTTATATTTTTCTGAGCAAGTGAGTAAGAAAGAGTGTGTGGGTGTGTGTGTGTGTGTGTGTGTGTGTGTGTGTGTGTGTGTGTGTGTGTGTGAGAGAGAGAGAGAGAGAGAGAGAGAGAGAGAGGATAATTTATTGACTTACAGAGCTTTCCTGTGTGGTATGATCCCCCAATCTTTTTAATGAAACAAAATAATACATAAATGATATATAACACTTGCAATTAAATATATGATAATTATTACAATACAAATAATTTCATTATATCACATACTGAGTGATTATGACTCATATATTACATATACAATGCTATTGTATCATTCAAATCCTTTAAATAAGGATATGAATTCATATGTCATTCATATCCTTTAAATAAAAATTATATTTTCATATATAATACATATGATACCATACAAAATATTACATAGAAAAAATACATTTATTATATGAATTTGTTAATGTTAATGTTACATAATAACACTAGAATAAATATCACAGTATTTCTATTTAATCATTATGTTAACATTACTTACATTATTAAAAAAGCTCAAATATGAATGATACATAAAACATAAAGAAATATGATGCTTTGCCATCTATTAATTTAAATTAAAATGAGACTTTTTTAATCATTTCAGGAAAGAAAAAACCCAGAGGCTGAAACAACATTAAGCAAGAGGCGCCACTAACCAAACAACACCACAAAGACCAAGGAGTCCCAAACAAGTCATGGACAAATTTGTTGAGAAGTCAGTGTGGGGTAAAAAAAAAATATCCAAATCTATGATGATCCCCCAGAGCAGCATTAAATCCGTTATCATCAAATGGAAAGAACATGGTACCACAACAAACCTGCCAAGAGAGGGCCGACCACCAAAACTCCCAGACTGAGCAAAGAGGTCATTAATCAGACAGGCAGCACAGAGACCAAAGTTAACCCTAATGGAGCTGCAGAGTTCCCAAGCAGAGACTGGAATATCTGTCCATGTGACTACAATAAGCTGTACACTCTGTAGAGCTGATCTTTATGGAAGAGTGGCCAGAAAAAAACCTTTACTTACATACAAAAATAGGATGGCTTTTGAGAGGAGACTCCCCAAATGTATTGATGAAGGTGCTCTGGTCAGATGAGACCAAATGAGATATCTAATGCTATATCTTCTCATGACTTTTCTTACCACTTATATGCTCTCTTTCATCCTCTCTTTCCCACCTTCCAACACCCAGGTCACATGTTACATCTCATCTTGCCTTGCAGACATCTCTTCATGGATGGCACCCCCTCAACACAAACACAACCCCTGCAACATTGAATTACTATTCATTCCTGGAACCAACTGTCCTCACCCTAATCACTCCATCTGCAGAAACAGAGAGCCTTGGTGGAGATGTGGATGACCAGTTATAATTCTCAGTCCATGTTGCAAACCTGACTCAGTCATGCAGATTTCTCCATAACATCAAGAGAATTTGACCTTTTCTGTCTAGAGAGGTGCTTTTCCAGTCTCTTGTCATTTCAAAACTAGACTCCTGCAACTCCCTTTTCCCTTGAGTCACCATCCCTCAAGTCGCAAGGAAGACTCTTTTCTTTTCTGGCACCAAAATGGTGGAACGAAATTCCCCTTGGGGTCTGAACAGTCACTCGCTGTCTTCAAACACAGACTGAAGACCCATCTGTTTCAAGAGTATTTAACTCCTTAAAAGTTTATAATTATACTGAATATTGTTTCAGTCTCTGATCTGATATATTTTTCGACAGTATGTAAGTTTGAGGAATCATTTGATTTCAGCCTCTTCTAACTAGCTAAAGATATCTGATTGAACAGGAAAGCACTTTTGTAAGTTGCTCTGGATACGGGCTGCTTCTAAATGCCACACATGTAAATGTGAATCTATATCTGATGGAAAACCAGCACCAACCATATCACCCCAAGAACACCATCAGAAGAAGGAACTGGTAAACTGGTCTAAGTCGAGGGGAAGAAGGATGGTGCTAAATACAGGGATATTCTTGAGCAAAACCTTTTTCAGTGTGTCAGTGATTTGAGCCTGGTATGGAGGTTCACCGTCCAACAGGACAGTGAGGGGAAATGTGTAACTGCACTGTATAAAGGAATAGTCTAGTCAAAGCCCAAACCTTAATACAATTGAAAATCTGTGGTCAGACTTGAAGATTGTTGTTCACCAGTGGAAACATAAAATACAATACATAAATTCTTGCAAGATGCATTTGGTCAGAAAGATTTTTAATTGTGTCTTTTCATACATTCCCTAATGTCATAGAATGCTGAACCAAGCGCTGGAGGTGTATGCTGCAGATGTTTGCTGACCTGTAAGGGAAACTGTCCCAAATTTTGAGCAAAATACAACTGAATACATGAAACAATCAAGATTTGTAGCTGACCCAGATCTAGAGCTTTAGAGAAAATGCCACAAGAAAGGCGTTTCCAGTTGAGCATGCTCATCATGCTAAACTACGACCTCCACTTTCTCTGTCTAATTCAGATAGACCTGTAGCTTCAACACAGCCAGTCAGTGCCATCTAATGTAATGACATGACTTGGCTATACGCTGTAGATGACCTCACTGATATAGTTAAGGACTTGAGCAAAGAACCTAGCTGCCGAGACAATTAAATTAAAAGATGAAGAGAACATGCTTTTTAATGACAGATATGCACCTGTGAGGCCCCATAGTTCTCTGTCTCCTCATAGGACGAGAACCAAGAAAGTATTCTTCCAGCTACCACACTTCACCAGCACACTTCTCAAGAGCCTCCTCATGCCACAGAGTGGACTTATACTAAAGAAGGTATTTAAATGGAGAACACAAGAGACTATCATCAGTCTCATTCTCCAGACCAGCACCCTGATTCCCATGGTGACAACAGGTGACAGTACCACTCTGCTATGTCACATTATGGTGGACCAGCATTTTGCCACAAAAGACTAAGCCCACAAATACAAAGAGAGCCTCTTTCCAGTATCACACAGGCTACAGCTGGGAAGACTGGCAGACTGACCTACATCGCCATTGTCATTCCCAGCATGACAGTGGGGTTCTTCAGTGTCATCTTCAGGGAAACTCCCTCAGTCTTGGAAGAAGAAACCTTGAGAGGAACCAAGGCTCAAGAGAGGAACCCATCCTCCTCTGGTCGACACCGGAGAGCATTAACAATGGCACAAAACATGGGTATAGAGAAGTAGAAAAGAAATGAAATGAAATAAAATAGAGGGAGGGAAGATAAAGATAGTTTTGCAGTAGTACCCTTCAAACAGTCCTGTTGTGTTGCAGCCAGTGTTGCAACTGCAACTGTGCAAATGTCCTATCCAAATTTCACCAAAGACTTTCTTCTCTTTACAGACACCTCCAATATTGCCGTTGGATCTGTGGTGTTCCAGGTGAATGAGGAAAACAGAGAAATTGTTGATTATGCCAGCCATGTCCTGACATCCACAGAATGAGGCTGGCCCACTGACAGTGAACTGGTGGCTATTATATGGTCAATTTGCATTTCTGCCAGTACCTTAAATGCCATTCCTTTTGTGTCATCACAGACCATAAGCCTTTACTTGGTCTCAGAAAAATGCCACCAGACTGTGACCACACAGGTCACAGAGAAACATGGGCACTTTACATCGACCCATATGATTGGACTGTCAAATAGAGACAAAGACCACAACACGCCAGTGCTAACTCAATGTCTTGCAGACCTTCCACAGATGAAGACTGTGCAGCACTAGCTGTCAGACATCAGACAGAGCAGGAGCACTTTTCTTGTAATGCCACACTCATGGGACATGACAATGCAGAGCAGAGTGAAAAACAAACAAATTTGACTTCAACCATAATTATGCATGTGCAACCAATTTACTCTACCTCTTACACACAGTAAGCACAGCTGTCTCTTAATATTCAAAGCACAGTGCTTATTCAAGCACAAACAGTTGACCTGCATTGAAAACACTTATTCGGTTGGTTTTAGCTGAGGCTAGACCACTTTTTGCCAAGCTTAAAGCTTACCCATCAGACTTACTTTTGTTGACAGTTCTGTGCTGTAAGGTCAGACCCCATCCGGGTGACACTGCTCCTCAAGTAGTAGTCCCAGGTTGTCTGCAGTGAAGGTTTTTGAAACTTTACGTGGACACTCACTTGCAACATTGCAACATGCACTGCCCTGATGCTACTGGCCACATATGTCCATAGACATTACAGCATGTTTTTGTGAACTGTGTGTAAGGTTTGGTGACCACAGATTCATCACCAACAAGCACCAATGACCATTGACCAGTGACCATTGTCACTACCATGCCATTTGAAAAGATAGCAGCAGACTTCACTGAATTACCTCTAACCCAGAAAGTTAATCATTACTTGCTTGTGTTAATGGGTTACTTCACAAAATACTTGAACATTTATGCTCTTCCAGATCAGCAAGCCACAACAGTGGCAAAATGTTTGTTTGCAGATTATATGATGTGCCCCACATTCTGAATACAGGCCTGTAGAGCATGCTATGCAATCACTCCAGTGGTGTGGGAGCACCATGAACCTTCTGAACTCAGGACACAGTCACAACATTGTGTGCAACCTCCTTTATGCTTCAGGGACACTGACTGGTTTCTACCTCGGATCATCTTTGGTACAGTCACTCACAATAAGAAAAAAGAAAAATGCACACAGTTAAATGTTGAAATCTGCATTTAAGCACTGTTTGAGGTACAGCTGTTATGTTTTAATGTATTGTTCTAAATTGTTTGTTTATTTTTTTAGTGTCTGATCACTATAGTGTTCAACATTGAAACAATTTTAAATTCAAGTTCATTTGTTAGTCATATTCATAACCCTGTTAGCAAGTGGCTCTCTATCTAGTGGAGTTTTAGAGCCTAGGGAGTTTGGGGAAAAGAGATGAGAGTCAGGGGCTATTGCTGCTGTGTTCAGAAAGAAAAGAATATAAAAGTATTAAGAACAAACTCTGTGTGTACTTGAGTTTAATTCATGCTCATGCTACCCACATTAATAAAACAGAGGATTACAATAGAACACTAATTGGATACTACAGAAATTGGTTTGTCAGTCAATGAGATATTTAAAAAGAGGCATTTCAATTGTCATATCTCGGTCTGTTATTGATGTTAATACTGCACCTTGTGTGTGTGTGTGTGTGTGTGTGTGTGTGTGTGTGTGTGTGTGTGTGTGTGTGTGTTTGTTTAATGAAGAAATTAGCTCTAGCAGCCAAAAGTCAAGGTATATTCATCCATTTAAAATGTTCATGGCTGGGAAAGAAAAACAAATGAAACAAGCACACCCTTGTTTTGCTTGTTCAGGCAAGTTTGCACATCAAAATTAAGTGCTTTGCTCGCTGTTTAGAGTTGCTTTTTCATTTTGGCTGAGGTTCTGTATCACTGATTCAATTACCATTATGCTCACTTGCAAATTGGACAATTATCATACCTAGAGAGTTAAAGAGTTTGTGATGCCCTTCCTCCACTCATGCAAATGATTTAGAAAAATGGAAAGTAGAGCAATTTCAGACCGAAAAAGCACTCATTAAAAATAATGCTGCTCGCTCACTCTGGAATCTCAATTTGCCTCTTCCACTTGCTACTACCTTGGGTGCAGAAGGAAAAAGAACAAAGAAACCCTGTCGCACTCTTTATGAAACAAAACACAATGTGTTGCCAGTATCTTGACAAAATCTAAATGGAAGTGTCTGCTAGAGACCGAGGACTAGAAGGCGATCCAATTGCAGAGGCTTGAAGGAACTTCTTCTGGGATCAACAGCAGTCAGATAGATGAAGACAGTGGTGACACTTTGGCACATGGTCTTAAATCATGGAGAAGAGGAGCAATGTGCAAAGTTGATAAAACTCTTGGTATGTCCAGACAACTTCTGACTTGAAGCTCAATTTGGCCAAATTGCTCTAAAATTCTCTAAACTTGGGGGTGCATGAAAGTACATCACAGAGCTGTTGAACCTTTCTGAGCCATTCTGGATATGCTAATTACATTAATGGATAGGCTGAGCATCCTATAATGAAGATGGTAATTATTAAATTCACAGCTTCACCTTCACCCAGCATATCGTCTTCAAACAAATTATTTAGTCATTAGTCAAGATGGTGCTGCAGAAATGGCAACCTGTTGCAGTAGCTCCTGCTCTCTTCTCTGTTTTTTCTAACTTTTTACCCTCTTTTCTATATTTAAGTTTACTTTTCTGCTGGTGAAATGTCTTTTTTATTTCTTTAACCACAATGGATACCAGACTTGTGATGCTTGTGCTGGTTTTATTATTATTATTATTATTATTATTATTATTATTATTATTATTATTATTATTATTATTATTATTATTATTATTTTCTCTCTGTTTATGACCATGTCTGGAGATCCATGCAGAGCCATGCTCTTATTGTTTAATCAAGGGATCAGCTGTTAGCGCTTACTGATGCAGCTGTGCTGCCGCATGAGAGGCACAACATCCCCTACGAGCTGTGGAAGAGGAGACGAGGCAGCCAGGCAGGATCACTGCGTTGCAAGTGGAAGAGATGCTACAAACCCATAACTCCCTCTGTCCTTATGGGAAATGTGAGATTGCTTCTTAACAAGATGGATGAGCTTACGTAGCTCGTCCATCTTGAAGTTTTTCTGAATGATAGAAGGTGTATTTCTGGATTGGTCACTGTTAAAGAACAGATGTGTTGTAAGAGCATTAAACTGTTAGCCTTTAGCATGAGACCATACTACCTCCCAAAGGAAGTATGAGACTTGTGACATCATACACTTGGTTATGAGCAGACTTTAAACACAACATCCATAAGCCCTCATCCTCATCTCTGGAGACTTCAATCATACTTCTCCATACTCCACTCTGCCCACCTTCACCCACAATGTAACCTGGCACACAATGTATTACTGAACCTGTTTTATGCCAACATAAAAGAGGCATATAACTTTTCACCACTGCCTCCATTTGGACCTGGATTTCTGTAAAGCTGCTTTGTGACAATAACTTTGTTGTAAAAAGAATTGAATTAGATTATGGTCAGAATCTAATTCAATTTTTTTTACAACAAAGTTATTGTCACAAAGCAGCTTTATAGAAATCCAGGTCCAAGCCTCAATTCAGCAAGCCAGCGGGCAACAGTGGCAAGGGAACTCCCTCAGGCAAGGAGGAAGAATCCTTGAGCGGAACCAAGGCTTAAGAGAGGAACCCATTCTCCTCTGGTCAACACTGGGCAGCTCAGACATTCATCTTCTACCTGTCTACAAACCCTCTGTACATAGAGAACCAGCAGTGACCCACACAGTGAAGAAATGGTCTATGGATTTAAATAATGAGAAGCACATTAAGTACAAAGAAATGATTCGGGACATTGTGGTCTGGTGCCTGCAGAACCACCTTCAAATAAATGCAAGAAAGACCAAAGAACTTGTGGTGGATTTCAGCAGGCGCAGACAAACCCCTCCATCATTCAACATCCAGAGAATGGACATTGAGAGAGTGGACTCTTAAAAGTACCTGGGTGTTCACTAAAATATCAAACTAGACACCACTGCACTTCACAAAAGAGGCCTGAGCAGACTCCACCTGTTGAGAAAACTGAGGTCATTTGGTGTGCAGGGAACACTCCTGCCATCTTTTATGGAGTGATCTGTGGGAGCAGCAGTATTTCAACAGCACACAGGAAGAGACTGAACAAACTTATTAAGAAGAATCTTATCTTATCTTTTGTTATATATGTATGAAGTGAAACAATCAAATCTCCCTCCCAAGCTAACTTAGTGAACTGTAAAATTGTAGATCAGTTGGAGTTTAGAGCTCTGTAGAAAATACTAATGCACTTTGATACTCATAAAAACAAGGCCCCATCAACAGGAGAAATGGCACTAATCGTTGTTGGTGTGATAGTCTTGACAACAAACTGTCTAACTTGCAAGTATCTGAAAGTATCACATTTCGATGAAATGAAACTAACTTCTGGCCATTGAATAGAGCTCCTAATTTCATTATCCCAAGACTGAACTAAACCTTAAAATCGGCAACCTGGCAGAAAGTGTGGAAAATCCACAATGGGAGTGAGATGTGATGTTAACTGTGCACAGCCTTCTATACAAAATATGTATCTACAGTATTCAAAGTGATGGGGTTAGTATAAAAAACCTTGACAAACATACAGACAACAACAGCAAATTCCATAAGGGGCATTTGAACTGGAAGGATTCAACATCAAGCCAGGTTGAAGCTGGGTCAGATTTATGCCAGTCCGACATTACACAGAGATATACTGCCCCCTGGTAAAGACTTGGTACATCTAGGCCCCCCTCTACACCAGGCATTTGGAGTTTTGCCATCTTCAATTGGGGCTGCCTCTTGCTCCAAAACTTGGCGAACCTTCAAGCAATTTAATAACTCTATCAGATAACAAAATAGGGAAGAAGTCTGGTCAAGATGTTCATTTTAATGAGAGTGATCCTTCCAAGCCAGGAAAGCAGTAAATGGGTCCATCGATCTAAATCTGCCTTTATGGTGTCCAGTGTTGGCTTTAAACATCTGATCAAATGTGGGTGTTATATGCACTCTCAAACAGACAAGACCATTGAAAAGGAAATGGCTCTGATAGACTTGGAATGACATAACCTCAGAATTAGCTAAATTAAGTTTATACCCTGAGAAAGCTTTTCAGATAGTTTGAATGAGACATGGCATATAATTTGATGGTCTTGACAAAAATAACACCACATTATCTGCGTAAAGGCTTATTCTTACTGGTTCTTCCCAATGGAAATAGTAGAAATAAGAG
Organism: Acestrorhynchus altus; assembly: GCA_034509495.1. NCBI lineage: Eukaryota > Metazoa > Chordata > Actinopteri > Characiformes > Acestrorhynchidae > Acestrorhynchus > Acestrorhynchus altus. The sequence goes on from CM067507.1 coordinate 20,104,948, forward strand.
CATTCTCCTTTATTGCTTGAGCCAATGGTTCAATAGCAATATCAAAAAGCAGTGAGCTCAAAGGGTCACCCTGTCTATTACCATGATTAAGAGGAAAATTGTAAGGTCTTATTCTGTTATTTAGAACTGCAGCCAGTGGGGTGTTGTAAAGGACCCTAACCCAACTGCCAAAGTTATCACCCAAGCCAAATTGTTCTAGTGTATATAACAAGACCACTCAACCTGGTCAAAGGTCTTATAAGCATCAGGAGAAAGCACAGGGGCAGGGTTCCTCGAACCCATGATATTAAGGAGCCTTCACACATTGTCCTACCCATGATAAAACTAGTCTGGTCCTCCTTGATAAGACAAGGTAACTATTTTTTTCCAGTCTCATGGCTAATATTTTGGAAAGGATTTGGTCTGCATTAAGTAGAGCTATTGTCTTGTAGGATGCACAATTTTCAGGGAATTTCCCTTTTTAAGGATAAGAGAGACATTGACCTCCTTGAGTGATTAAGGTAGGAATGGGGGCATTGTCAGGTTGCTCTGACTTGAGATTAGAATAAAATAATGCAAATTCCTCATTAATAATATGATATCAAAAGACTGAATACCATTAGCATCTGTAATTGAAACATTTTATGACAGTTTATTCAGTATATTTTTAACAGGATTAGCCAGACATCTACCAGGTTTATCCCCAAACTCATATAACTTTTGCATGGTAAATTTAAAGGTAAGCTTAGAGTCTTATAGCAACTAAGTATTTAAGGCAGTACATATGGCAATCAGTTGCTTAAGAGAATCTGGGCCTGGGCTAGATAAATAATGTTTTTCCAGGTCAGCTAATTTAGATTCAAGATGCTTATACTCTTCATTCTTTTGACGTATCCTTGATGCTGCAAAAGATATAATCAAGCCACAGGACTAAGCCTTACATGTCTCCCAAAGGATAGAGGGGTCATCTGTAGATGAAGAGTTAACTGAATAGAAAATCTGAAATTCTGATGTAAAGTAGGAAATGAAGAGGTCATCCTTAAGGAGAGAAGAATGAAATCTCCAGGGCCTTGACAATGCTCTATCTCCAGAAACAGAATATACCATATATAAGTGAGCATGGTCAGACAATATAATACTGCCAATAGTGCATGATTAAAATAATCAATCCTAGTGTGGCTTTAATGCGGGGAAGTAAACAAAGTAAACTCTAAATCATTAGGGTGCAGCTTCCGCCATACATCTAAATACCCCATATCATGACATAAAGAGATAAGTGTCTTGGCTTGTCCTGAAGGAGAAATGACAGTGGGTGGATGTTTATCAAGAGAGGGATTAAGATGGCATTTGAAGTCTCCTCCCACAAAGGAGTTCTCAGATGCAAGATATGCAGATTCTCTAAAGGCATTCAGATGAGTAGCCAGGAGGGCAGTAGAAATTCATAAGTGTAAGTGTAATTCATAAGTCATAAGCTTGTCCTGAAAGTATTCATTTTACAATCATATAATGGCCTCGGCTATCACTAACACAACTGAGTGACATAAATGCAAGCTTTCTAACTAAAATGGCCACGCCTCTCCTGAAGAAAGAATATGATGTTGCAGAAACCTGACCTACCCAGCTCCTTTTTAATCTCACAATGCCCTTGTCCTCCAGGTGAGGTTCCTCAAGGAAGGCAATGGACACAGCCTCTTTTTCAGAATTCATAATATTGCTAACCTCTTGGCTGTTTTTTGAAGACCCTGGACATTCCAAGAGCAAAGCTTAATAAGTTTTAAATTGGACATCATTATAAGACATGTAATAATATTGACCTAATAATATTGATCCTTTAACCCCTGATACTCCCCACCCCCACTCCATTTTACGTTGTACAACATGTAAGATGTATCATCAAAAAACAAAACTATTTAGATTCAAGTGGTATACAAAAACCTTAGAATGTCTGTCTTGAACAACAGTATAAACAAATTCAGCCTTCTTCTCAAATGAACTGGGGCGATAAACAGGGGTTATCAAGACAAAGCTTGGATAACAAGCAGGACACAGAAATCCACCAGTCGGTCTTTGCACCTTCTGGCAAGCCAAGAACACCAACATTCAGGTGCTTACTCTAATTCTTGGTAAATATCCAAACTCTCTGTTAGAGCACAGATCTATTTCTCCAGTATGATGATCCTTAATTTGTGGGCGATAGTGGAATCCTCCGCCTACACGATTCTTGCCTTGGCTTCATCAAGCCTCTTTCTAGCAGTCTGGAGCTCCACAGAATGCTCCTCATCAATTACTTTTATAAGTCATTACTTTTTTAGTCATCAGCTTGAAAGCACTGGTGAGGGCTGGGTCCAGCTTGTTGGAAATTTCCATTTCAGTCTGGTCACCATCTTGTGTGCACTTTTTGGGAACAGACAAAACTTCTTTTTTGTCTTTATTCTTTAGTGTCCTTATCATTTTTACCATAAATTCTCCAAGGACATAGCACAGAAAATTCATTCCAAGTAGAGCTATTAACTCACAGTTGTTGTCTGGATAAACAAAATTAAAACTGAGTGGCTCAGAGCTCTAGTCAAAATGCTGTGCTCAGCTTGCTGCCATCACGTGACTCCCCGTCATTAGGTTAAACACCAAAAATCCTCTCAAGGTATTTGGAATGTCTTTGGTTGCAGTCAGTAAGAGAATGTGTCCCTCCTGGCTGTTTATTTTAAGATTAGAAAAAATCTCTTGCAAGTGGTTAATTCACATTAAAGCCAATTGCAGTTTGTTCCCTTTAGCTATAATATTACAAAAGTGCACTCACAGATCACTTAAAATTCTCCCCAACAGCAGGAGCCACCTTAATTTGGATATCTCACCTAATAAAAAGAGGCCCTGATTGAAGAAAGGAAATATTTGCTGGGTTAATCTGTGTACTGTTTGTGCTGCACTAAATGACATGCTATGCACCCCTCTCTTGATATTTTATTTAAAGGTCCTCTGCTTTGCATTTATATTCCTCCGTCCCAACTAGTTTATCTGTAAATATTTATGGAGAAGGCTGGCAGAGACCGATAAGGGGTTTGGGTCTTCTGATGATAACACCTGGGAATTTGAGAGGGAATGTTTAATTAAATACTATTGGTATCTGGGAATATAAAGACTCTTAGGATGTGAAAAGGACTAGTTGCAGTTTTGCTGCATATCCCAAACAGATATAAGAATTCATTAGATTCCAGTGAGCTTGAATATTAAGTATGCCAGTTCAGGGTTGCGGGGGTTCTTGGACATACTGGGAATCTTTGGGCACACCTGCTTAGGGTGCCAGTCCATTGCAGGCTGACACACACCCCCATACCTAGGGATGATCTGGCATAGTCAATCCACCTACCATGTTTATTTTTGAGAAACAGGAGTGCCCAGACCAAACTTGCATGGACCTGAAGAGAACACACCAGAAAGCTTATGACCAAATTCACGTCCATTAGAGAGACGGTAAGGCTGCAGGCTTTATGATTTTGATTGGCCAAGAAGGAGTGACAGTTTTTATAGAAAGAAGTGAAAGCAGGCTAACTTAAAACAGGTTAAACAATTACTGGTGATGACAGTCTATTACATTTAATCACATTAATCACAACACTTATTAATTGTGATTAAAATGCTAGCATTTCCTTGTATTTTTGGGAGAGATTTATTATAATTAAACAAAAATGTCTAGTGAGGTATGCATGGGCTGGAGAAAAGTATTTTTCATTTTACTATAATAATTTCAGTGTAAATTTGATGATTTCAGAATTATAATCTTTTAATTTGCTGAGTATAAATTTCAGGTACAGCTTTTGCATCGAAGATGACAGAACAGAACAGAAGATTCAATGCATAAAATTAATGCTAATCAAATGTCACAATACCAGCAGCAGCCGTGTGTGTTTGTGTGTCCCCCCCCACGTGTTTGTGTGCAAACGATAAGTGACACTTTTTAGGGTTCTTTGAGGATTTTTCAGTAAAGGAGATGGTTCTACATAGAACTGTGAACACTCAAATAACCATTTGCATGATTGCATGATTGACTGAGAATGTGCTGTAGAGGGTTCTATACAGAAACTTTTGAAAAGAGTTCTATATAACACCAAAAAGGGTTCTATTATTATTATAATGTAGCTTACAAGAATAGAAGAACAGAAGATCCCTTTTTGGTCCTATATACATAGAACCCTTTTCAAAAAGATTTTATAAAGAACCCTCTACAGCATGTAACCCTTACAACATGCAAGAACCCTTTAAACATGCAAATGGTTTTGCAAAGTGTTCATGGTTTTATATAGAACCATTTGTTGTTTGTCCTTGAAGAACCCTCATTTTTCAGTCTGTAATATTATTTTCCATATAGTGTATGCAATGAATGTCTGAAAATGTTTACGTAATGTTCAATGAATGCTTCATATACATGGCTTTACTGTAATCATAACTATATGTATGTAAATCTGAATAGTACAAATTTTTACCATTTGAACAGCACCATAAAGACAAATTAGGGTTATTGGACCATAATGGCGAAGTTATGTACAGTGCATCTGGAAAGTATTCATAGCACTTCAATTTTTGCACATTTTATGTCACAGCCTTTTTAAAAAAATTGATTAAATTTGTTTTTTCCCCTCAAAATTCTACACACAATACCACATTATGGCAAAGTGAGAAATGTTTGCTTGAAATATTTGCAAAAAAACTAAAACACAAATATAATGTGGATTCATGAGCTTTGCCAAATTTGAGAGCTCAGGTGCATCTTGTTTCTACGTGTTTCTACAGATTGATCTGAGTACACCTTTGGTAAATTTAGTTGATTGGACATGATTTGGAAAGGCACACTCCTGTTCATATGATGTACCATAGTAGACAGTGCATGTCAGAGCACAAATCAAGCCATATCTGAAACAGGGTTGTATCAAGAAACAAATCTGGGATATATACAGAAATCTTTCAATTGGGTTAACCCTAACCTCTACTTTTTAGAGGACACCCACATCTTCCTCCACTCAAACCATGAATATTAACTAGCATTGCTCAGTACGATGCTGTAAAATGCTCATAGCTTCATAATAGACAATATCTGAGCATGTGACCATCCATTTAAGAAATTCTAACATCTTGACTTAAGACCAAGAAAAATGTTGAGATTCATTGACATTGTCTCTCTGACAGAGGTTTGCAGCCCAGTTTTACAAATTGCAGTTTGTGAGGCAACGCTTTTAAATTAAAATGTTCTCTGAACTGGCAAAATCCACTTATGCACTGGAGTATAAAAGTTATTTATCCCAGAAACATTTGCATCTCCTATTAGATTTAATTTTAGATAGGGCAAATCCTTATGTAATACAATATTGATAAAATATATGCATTCCAGGCATGGTTATTTAATTCATAAAGGATTGTTATTCCCAGATATTACTTGGCTTAACTCTGTGATGCTTCGCTGCCTGCACCATTAAAAGTCAAAGACAAATATTAGCCAGTTAGCACTGCTGGCCAAGGTTATTTGGCAATGTCTCTGGGCTTGTGATGCAGTAGAATGGTGAGTTAAATTCCTAATTTTATTGAAAATTCACTCACAGTTAAAATGAACTCATGGCTTTTCATGAAGAACTTCACAATGTCCTTCAAATGGCCCAAAGAGATACTCTAATAAGAAAGCTTAGTTTGTTGTCACATACTTGATGGCAATCGTAGGTCACATTTATACATATTTATTTATTTAAGTTGCTGTTACAGGGAACTCATATTTTGTGTTAAATCAAATCTGCCCTCATGACAGAGCTGTGAGTGTAATCATAATACTGCATGACCTGTGAATTCATGTTTAAACAAGCTACACAACTCCCAGGCCGTAGCCTGTTCCTTACTGGCATATTCCTCCAAATATGAGGGATGCATGAAAGTCTGTAATAAGCTTTCATTTGAGTTAAATGTTGTGGAGAAAGTCACGATGACTTGTCTTTGCTTCATTGCATTTAGTAAGAAGAGAACAAGCTCAGGTTTCAGGTTTGGAAAATGAAAACCTTAACTTAGCACTCCCAGTTGTGGGTAAAGCTTTGAAGAGAAAGCAGAGCGACTACATTTCTCTTGCTCCCGAAGAAGGTGGAGACAAGGGTAAAAGGTAAACTGGAAGGTTTTCAAAGTAGCACCGTTTGACCTGATTCTGCTGTACATTTTACTTTGATTTAGCATGTGTTAATGTATCTGACAGAACAGTTTGTTTTTACATACAGTTCGTCATTTTCCATTTTACCTTGTGTTCGTGTGGCAGTTTTCCCCCTTCATAGAGAAACAGGCATAAGGAAAGTGGGGGACAGATGCCAAGAAGAGCAACCAGTACACAGTAGAGTCGTGGGCCTTCGGGCCCCTGACAGGCACAGCCAAGAATAGAGGGGCTTCACTGTCTCCCTAACAGATGGTTGTGAGGCAGTGGAATAGGCAGAGGGGGAGGTTTTAGAGGGGGAGTTTGCAAGAATGAGGACTGATAACTGTTTCAGAGGAAAACCTTATAAATACACTATATGAACAAAAGTTTTGGGACACTTTAAACCTACAGGAGCTTTTTTGATATCCTATTCTAAACCCATAAGCATATGGACTTGGTCGCCTTTTGCAGCACTAACAGCAATCAGAGTGTTGGTGACTTTTATGCACTATGTACCTCAGCAATCAACAACCCCACTTGGTAACTTTCCATGTTCTGACATTGTGGCTGAGTTGCTGTGGTTCCTAAATGCTTCCACTTTCCAATAATACAACTCACTGTTAATGGTGGAATACCACACAAATTATGTGACCTCTTTAGAACAATTCTTTCACTAAAGTTTATAAAGGTAGACTTTTGATAATGGGATTTTATTCAGTGTTCAGTGTTCAGTGATCAAGAGGTGTATCCCAAAACTTTTGTCTGGTTATTGATTTTATGTAGCATTGGTTTTATTTGATCTCAGGATTGGATCCACTGCAAATTTAGGGGGACAGAAGTGGTTTGCAAATTGTGTGGGATGGGAGGGGGCACTTTATTGCTGTGGTTGTCTGGGTTCTCAAAAAAAAAAAATGTGTGCATTTATGCAGGGCTTTGCAGCAATTTGCATACAAAACAATCAGAGGCTTTTTGCTATTTGGCAATGTAGTATTTAATGTATCTGCTTAAGTAAATAAATACACAAAATAATCTTTGGCCTTAACCATTTACATATTGCAGAAACATCTAATTTGTACACAGTATATTGACAGTGCAAATCAATATATTTTTATTTAGAATTTTATTTATTTGTTCATTAAAAACAACTCTTTCTACAACCAAAGTTTCCTATCGGATTCTGATCCAGTGACTTGGAGGCCAACGAAGGATACTGAACTAACTCATTGTCAGTCAGTTAGTCAGTCAATATTTGTCCTGAATTGGGACACAGTGGATCCAGCACTTATCTCAATTATCATTGGTCAGAAGGTAGGAATACCCCCTGGATAGGGCATCAGTCCATCACAGGGCACCACACACCTAGGGGCAATTTGCCATGACCAATTCCCCTACCAAGTGCATTTTTAGGTGGCGAGAGTATCAGGAGGAAACCCACACAGAGACAAAGGGAGAACACACAAACCTAGGCCCCTGGAGTTGTGACATGCACTACCTGTGGTGTCACCATAATGCCCCCCAACTCATTGTCATGTTCATAAAACCTGCTTGAGACAATGTTTGCTGTTTGATATTGTGCAATATCATGCTGGAAATAGCCGTCAGAAGATAGTGGCCATGAAGGAATTTACATGGTCACGGTCACGTTTGGTGGGGAATGCAGGAGGAAACAAAAACAAACTAGAAAAAAACAAAGAAAGGGAATAACCAAACTAAACCAAACAAACTAGAAAGCAGACACAAAAAATAACAAAAACGTAACAAACAAAACTGACCAAAGCCATAGAGCACCACACATGTGGGAATAGTAACATAAACACACCCAAAAACAGACAAAGGGATACATATACACAGACAGACACTACACGTACCTGGAGAATATATGAGAGGGCAGGCCTACAAAGGATACACAGGTGGACAGGGCAGAGACAATACAGAAAACACAACAGAGCCGTGTGCTGGAAAACAACATGGAAAAATTAAACAAGACCTAAGAAGGACAGACAAAGAAAAGAATGGAAACAAGACAGGACAGAAGTGTGACAGTCAGCAACAACACTCAAATAGGTTGTGGCTTTTTAATCAGTGATTGATTTTAACATGCTCAAAGTGTGTCAAGAAAATATTTCCCACACCATTACTCTACCTTCACCATCTTGGATCACTGCCACATAGAGGGTGGGTCCAAATTCAGACCATATGATATGTGATTGTACATTCGGAAATCTCAGTTTCTCATTTGTCTGCTCAAACCAGCCATTCTTCATTGTTGACCTCTCTCATGCACATGGTGTTTCAGACCTCAGAAGTGCCACATGATATTTTGCAGATATTATTACAGCATTTATAGACTGCTGTACATAAAACCATTCCAGGAAATCAGCAGTTACAGAAATACAGAGGGTATGAAATCTCTAACAATATGACTGAAGTCAATATGTTTGTGTGCTGGCTTTATGGAGCAAACAAAAGCTGGAGCTCCCGACTGCAGCTTTCCCTCCTCTCAGACAGCAGGCTTATAAAGAAAGCAAGATAAATGTGTCAGATCTGACACTAAAACTTTACGTACTAACAGTCATTGTCTCATAATGGAGGTTTAGGTTTAGGTAAATCCAGGACATTTTGCCACATGTAAGCCTAAAATGAAAAAAAGAAACAGCCTGTGAAATAAATATAAAAAACATGCACAATCGTGTGCTTTGCAGTGATATTTTGAAGTACATTATATATACAAAAAAATCAGCCATTATGACCATTAAGGCCATTATGATTCCTTGTTGCTACAATCATTGTACTATGATTGCAGACTGAGGTCCATCTGTTTCTCTGCATACTTTTTTATTCTCCTCTTACCATGTTATTCTTTAGTCAGGAACCCATAGGACCACCACAGAACAGGTATTAGTGTTTAGTGGAGTGTTTAAACCTCAGTGTCACTGGTGGACTGAAAATAGTCCACCACTCGGAAATATCCAGAAACTAGGTAAGAGTCTCAAATGGAGTGGAAAATAAGTGGACACAGTGTTTAAACAATCTACTTGTATTAGCAGAACACCCACTAACACACCACCATGTCACTGCAGTGCTGAGATTGAGCCACCAGTCACATAATACCTGCTCTGTGGTGGTCCTGACCATTAAAGAATGAAAAGTGAATAACAAAGTATGCAGAGAAACACATGCACTACTGTTTGTAATTATAGAAATACAAAGTGCTCCTGTATGGTAAGTGGGGCTGATAAAATGGACAGTGAGTGGAGAAACAAGGAGGTAGTCATAATGTTATTACTGTTTGGTGTATGTACACAAACACCTGGTTTGGATCAGGGCAAAAAAATATAAGAAGCATATTTAGATAGATATACAAGCCTTATTTGCTTATTTCATGATCATTTATCATTTTGTTCATCGCCTGTAATAAGAAATAATGCATAAAAATTCATTACAGAAAACTCATTTGAGATGACCATCTTAAACCTGTCATTTAAAAAAATGCCTTCCTCATCAGTAATTAGTTTAATCGCAGTGTTTTTTAAACTTTCTACTTTGGAACAGGACATAATAGCTGTCAAAAATAATAGTATCAATTTGATTCATCCAAGGACATCAGGATGAATTGAATCCAGTTCATGCTGTAGACTGTAAATTTCTATAAGTCATAATTTTATTCAGAGAACAGCCTTAAACAGTTAGCAACAGAATTTTAAATACCGGTGAATGAAAAGGAGCATGTCATCAGCACAATGATTTCTTGTTCAGATTTTCCTTTGATTTATCACGAGTGATTAGATCACACTAAAATTGACAAATAAGTCAATTTACAAGCAGCACACACACAGATTTATCACAAAAGCACAACTGAGAGGACTGCATGTTAATTATGTATAATAAAGTCCGTGTCCAATATATCTTTGGTGGAAGTGAGACGTTGCTACTTCACAGTAGTTACTGAATAAAGGGATTATACAGAAGGCTTAAATCTGCTGTAGAAACAATGACAATTAGTCCACTACATTTAATAAACATTAGTTTTTAGATAATGTAGCTTATACAAGGTGTGTTTAAAAAATGGCCTTTTTTCATAAAAATACTCATATTCGGATACAGTAATCTCCTTCAGTGTAGTCCCCTTGGGCTGCCACACACATCTTCCGATGGTTCTGCCACGGTCAGATGCAGCTCTGGAATGGCTCTTTTGAGATGGCCCACAGCTCGTCCATCACATTCTGCATTACGTCTTCTCTGGACTGAAATCTTGTTCCTTTCAGGAGCATTTTTAGCTTAGGGAAAAGCCAGAAGTCACATGGAGCCATGTCAGTAGAGTAGGGAGCCTGACAAAGCACAGGTGTGTGTTTTGCCGAGAAACTCTGTATAAAATGTGAAGAATGGGTGGGTCCATTATTGTGATGGAGCTTGCCTGCTTCCCACAGGTCTGGATGGTTGTGGATTGTTTCCACTTCAGAATTGCCAATCCTTACACAAAGTTTGATGCTGTAGTGTTGTTCAACTTTTTCTGCCATTTTGTCAAAAACAATGCTCACTTACACTTCCACACTGAAGAAACATCTCAGAATTAGAGGGCTTCTAAAAAGAAGTGTGGACTATAAGAAGTGTTAGGACAACTATAAGAGTTGAATGACTGGTTTTGATTGATTCAGTCAAAATCAACATTTTAACATCAAAGACTTGTTAATGTTATGATCCCAACCAATAATTGTAGAAAATGTGGTATGTATGATAGTATACAATTAGTCAAAAAGGGTTAAATGAGTTTAAATATAATAAGATCCAGTTATAAGTATAAAAAAGAAAAGGTAAAAAAAAGGAGTTATCCTGTGTATTCTGTTTAGTTCATTTAGGTTAAATATATTAAAAAGGTATGCATTGAACAGGAAGATCAGAAGACTAAAATGAGTTCATTTATACAACAGAGATGATTAGTATAAAAGTAATTTGAGGAAGAGTGAGGAATTGTGATTTTATTGCTATGAGATTCCTTAAGGGATTTAGTTACTTTAGAGGTCAAAAGATTGGTTAGTATATAAGTGGACAGTAGGGGGAGCCCTCGCCAGTCCTTTCAGTGGTGAGGTAATGTCTTTAAGGGGACACTATCTCTGGTTTTCTCATTATCTGTAATACAGCACAGGAGAAAACAACACGGTTGAGTCTCTCATTTATTCTCTCCCATTGTCGGGTAAACAATGTATTAAAAACAGTTCTAGCCATGAACAAATAAATGTAAGTGGTTAGAGACAATATTGATCTGTTTTTATGGAACATTAAGCGATATAAACATACTAAAACACTACTGTTACTAGCGGACAGAGCATGTAGCTTAGCATTAGCTTAATCTCTGGATCTATGTAGTGGTCGAAGAAATAAGATGTGGTTTATGTTTAAGCAAGATATGTGGGTAAATATTGGTGCAGGGATTCAATATTGGTCAGCGACTATATGCCTAAATATCTCTTTTGATATTATAAAAAGTCTATGTCTGTGAAATAATAATATACTCTACAAGAAGGTTTAGTATATTTCTGTGTAATATTAAATGGTTGTTGATGTTGGAATTGTTTCCTACTTTGTTATGGAAGATTATCTGTAACACAGCACAGGAGAAAACAACAAGGTCAAGTCTCTCATTTATTCTCTCCCATTGTCAGGGGTACAACAAAAACACAGATAGCATAGTGTCTCTCAAAATCAAAAATCAACCACCACGGGTCTTGTGTCTCTGCTAGCTGGCTGCAGTATGATGTGCTGGCTCTACATGGCACATTTGTTATTTTCAATCAGAAGTCAGTTTTAAAAGCTGCTATATTATAATGAGCTTGCACTTGGGAATTAATTATTGAATGATTGAATGATTCATTACATGGAGTACCTGAGTTGTAGTGGAACTTACATGAACTGCAATTTTACTGTGGAAACATTACACACAATGGGCAAACTGAGTATCCAGGGGAAAACCTTGCATCTGCACTTTCAATTTCCATCATTGTTTTGACAAAAATATGAAAATTGTGTTTCTGTTCTTCAGTTCATAATGGTTTGCATAGTTACTAGTTTCATGTTGAGTGGTTACCATTTCAAAGTACCTTACTGTTATTTGAGGGAAATCTATTGGAAATTGAAAGTTAAAAACAGCCAAAATCATGCTTTAGAATGATGTCTCACCTCAAATATGTCACAGACTGAACTTGTTTATTTATTTATAGTTTGAGTAGAATATTAATTGAATTGAGTATAAATATGGATATTCAAAATTTGTACAGGCACACAATCTGCTGCCATCACCCTCCTTGAGCTGGCTGTTGTCTCCATTGAGGATACAGTTAAATGTTGGCAAATGCTCTGGTGGACAGACAGCATTGGTTTGGCTGTTTCTTTACTGTCCAGCAGGAATAATGAGGCAGGTGCTTGGACAGAGACAAATCACTGGTGCACTTCTTATCTTAAGCAGCTAGGAGAAGAGGACTAGACTGGATTTGGAGAGAGAGAGAGAGAGAGAGAGAGAGAGAGAGAGAGAGCAGGTATAAAGATTACCATCTGTCTTTTAAACACCTAAATCAGTCCCTGTGCTGCATCAGCAGTGGTTAAAAAAATAAAACAACCTCGTTACACTGCTGTAAAGTGCTGCAGGAATCGATCATAGAAGCAGAGAGGCATCGAAATAGGATACTGGTGAAGCCAGAATGAAAACCTGTAATTTGGATGATTTTGCTTTATTTTATGGGAAAATTCCAATGAGATGGCAATTTGCAGCCAAAATACAGATACTCTACTGGCATTTCACAATAAGGATTTGCCAGAAGAAGTCATTATTCTAACAAGCCATGTCAGCCAGGATTATCCATATGCATGATTAACATACCCCAACTGCAAGTAATAAGGCAGATGTACACAAGGTGTACACAACATGCCTTTTAGATATCAGTCTGACGTATATGTCTGTAATTTAGTTCTGAACATGCCATATGACAACTTTGTAAGATTCTGTAAGTCCAGTAAAGCCAGTGAGACTGGGAGGAGACTATGACCTTGGGAGGCAGTGGCTGTGGTTTATAATGATTGCTGCAGTGAAGGTAATCATGTCCCCATCTTTTCTTCTTCACAAGATTAATCTCTGTGAATTTGCAATATCACTGTGACAAAAATGTATTCCCTTACAAAGAAGTAATATGAAACAGAATATGGTTTTCCATGCTGCATGCCATAATAAATGGGAATAAGTGGAGGTTACCAATCTTAAATCTTAATCTTAACATTACCAGTCCTTACAATCTTGTCAAATATGTATATTATTCAAAAATGTATGTCATGAAAAAACATTGTATTTCCAAAAGAGAAACTTAAGAGTAGTAAACCATAAGAGTAAACCAGTAACCAGAAGAGTAAACCATAATAACTTTCAATGGAATTCATAAAAAATATCCATAAAAAGTGGTGGTAATATAGGAGCATTTCAATTGGTCCATTCGTAATGAATTGTTACAACAATGTAAAGAACAACTGTTAGATTAAAGTCAAAAAGTGCAAAAAATGGGGACACGGTGCATGATAGTTACAGTGTAAATAACATATATGACAACAATATGCTATATATTCTATGTGGTGTATAACAAAATAGAGTATATGTGCTATTTACTAGACCAAGATGACATCGCCTTCGCAATGTGAAGCATGGCGTCTCACCAGTTTTTAGTCATTATATACTTAAATATCCACTGTTTTCACTCAGCTCACTCAGACCATCATATCACTGCTGGATATCATTTGTTGCACAAACATTGGTTGTGTTTGACTTCAACCCACTGAACATTGGGACTTAGTGAGTCAATCCTGATGACCTGAGGAGCTCAGTGTTCTGAACGTAAACAAAGGCAGGGTAAGCCAAGCTAAGCTACACAGAGAAGACTCATGGACTGCAATCTCATGTTTTTCACTGAAACTTGGTTGAGCAGCACTGTGGTGAACAGCATGGTGGAACTGGAGGGGTGGTCACAGTTCAGAGTGGGCAGATCAGCTGTGGCAATGGGAAAGAGCCAACTGTCTCTCACAGTTGAAGTGTACTTACAATAAAAATTACAGACCCCTCCACTCTTTGTAAGTGGGAAAACTTGCAAAATTGACAGTGTATGAAGTACTTACTTTCCCCACTGTATGCTCCATGTAAGAAATGCATGGTAAATTCACAAATGCAATGACAATTAAAAAAACAAAAACAAATGCAACTTCAGAAATGCTGTAAATCAGCTCACTAAGGAAAGGTCAGGGACTGGGACCCTTAGGCTACATGAGACAACAAAAAACAAATAGAAAAGTGGCATATCTTTCTTATCACTGTGTACCCTTTGCAGAACATCCTTATTCAGTGATATTGAAGGAGTAAACAAAGGCGTATTTCAGACACAGCTATAAACAATGTACTCAAATCGAAAAACAAAACAAAACAGTCAGATCAAGATAATTAACCAGCTTAACTCCTGACCAGCATAGGGTATGTTTTAGTTTGAGTCCAGTGGTTAATTAATCTACAAGCATGAGTAACCTGACCAAGCTAAACAGCCAGCATGACCAGCAAGAAGAACCTGATCAGTCTTCAAAATCAAATGCAACATACTCTTAATGGTGAAGATTGATTAACCAGCTAGCTCACCAATGCAATATCATTCGTATTGAGTTTTTAAATAACGTTCTGTTTCAATCTTATGGAAACGTTTTTCTGCTCCCTCACTCTGCTCTGCCCCCAGCTCTGAGTACATCCTCGATTCTGGTCTCTCTGCCCCCATTTTCACTCTTATGTACACACTATGGAGGAGGCATAAGACTTAGTGTTTATAAAGAAGAAATAATTACTACAATTTAATAAAACATAAGGATTTCATGGGATGTCTTATACTTTCACAATGTATTTTTCACATCATATATCACCATTCATACAGTCCCTGATATGCCCAACTAGGAAAAAAAAAAGAGATACTAGGTTCATTTTGGCATTTTATCTGTTTAATCCTCAAAGACCTTATTAGGCACAGCATTACTGGTGTGGTTTTTAATCACTGTGAAAACACACTGCACACTTAATTAATCATATTTACCTTGCTGCACAGCTTTCAGAAGTACTGATAGACCCTTAGACACTTGGGTATTTTATGTTGTGTGTTTACAGATTCATATTTACACGTCGTGGTCTATTGTGTTAATGAGACTGAAATCCAGTTGGTATGTGGTGTTTAATATGTGGTGCATGATATACATATTTTTTATAAATTTGCCTTTGTACCTGACCTCAGTGGATTTGGAATGAAACAATCAAGATGTGATTAAAATGCAGACTTGCAGCTTTAATTCAAGTGGTTTAACAAACATTTATGAATTAAAGCTCTATTTTCCTAGAGCTCTATTTGCCTCGAGTAACTGGACAAAACAAAATACTGATATAAGTAATGTATGCATGTAAATCTTTTGCATCTGGAAGTAAACCCTCTGTATTTACTTTTATGAAGACACATCATGTGATTGGTGACAATGAATCCTTCTGTTCAGTAGAGTGCTTAACTTATGTAGAGTTTCTCTTAACCCATAAAATAATTTTCTGATCATTCATATCTTTAGGGTATCTTTTCTCAGATGATCGATTTGCTACATTCTGATTGTTTTCTCTGCTTTTTCACCTTCAGCTTTGAATTTACACTTGGAATCAACCTTTGCTCTTCTTCATGTGTAGTGAAATGATAAGGAAACCAGTCAGACCTGGCCAGGAAATAGCTTATCAGTTAATTGTCAAATTACTTTTGAGTCTGTGAAAATGGAAGGCCTGTGTAAATATTACTGTAATTCCTAAACAGCATTCCTAATGCAATATTTTTGTTACATCCTTTGAATTAAAGATTAGGTTCTATTCTTCAATTATATCTTGATTGCTACATTTAAAATCCATTGAGGTGGTCAACAAAAACAGCAAAACAAACATCATGCCACTTTCCAAATACATATAGACCTGACTATTATAATGTAATGTAGTGACACGTTTCCTCTCCACAAACTAGCTTCTACTGTCAGTTCTATACTCCACACTAGCTTCTACAACTGAGATTTATGGAATGATTGAGCTCCAATATTGTAAAGAAAAGCTGGAATGCAGAACACATCATCCAACCAGAACCACAACTCACAACTCAATTGATGTCACACATTCAAGTCCTCTAAACAAATGTTTTAACATCTAGTGTAAAGCCTATAGACATGGGTAACAAAGTCCCTTTAAACTGGCCATCTGATATGTCTCATAACTTGTGGATATATAGTGTTTTGCGTAGGTGTGTGCAGTGGCATGCAAAAGTTTGGGAACCTCTGTTCAAAGTTAAACAAGTTTAAGATGAAATTTTATTATACATTAATTAGCCTATTATGGCTTGTAAAGTTATAAAGTCCAGGGGATACACATTTCAAAGCTTTATAAATACCACAGACTCTAACCTTGTCCCCAAAAAAACAGCAGCCATGTGAGCCACTCTGAAAATGAAAATGAGGCCCAGAAAGCAGAAGAAAGCTGTAAGGAGATAGCAAAGCATTTTAAGATTGACATTTCCTCAGTTTGAAATGTAAGTTAAAAGTAAATTGGCAGTAAATTGGAACAGTGGAGGTAAAGATAAGGTCGGGAAGACTAAGAGAAGTTTCAGAGGCATTGAGCAAAAAGGGCACAGAATTTCATAAAAAGAGCGCCTGTCCAACAACTATTAGGTACCAACCATACAGGGTTGACAAAGTTTAGCTTCAGGTCCTTTTGCTTTTTTCTTATTTTGAAAATGTAAAACATGAAAATAGAAAGTTTTTGTTTAAAATACAAAGGGAAAGTGTCACCTTCGACTTGATTAACAGTGCTAGTTAACTAATTAGCTAGTGCTAGTTAACAGTCACCAGGGGTTCCCAAACTGTTGCATGCACTATTTATCTAAATCAGCATTTCTGCTGTTATTGCTATATATTGATGCTATCTGAACCACTCTTTAACTTTCAAAGCTGGTGCAGCAATAATAAATTATATATTTATTATAATAAACATTTAAATATATGCAAATTAGACACAGACAGACAGAGACAGAAACACATACAGATGGAAAGGGAAGAAGAGCTGCTGTTAGCAATATTTGCTACCATCTACTCGATAATGTCAGTCAGAAAAGTTTACCATGGCAGATGGAAATATTGAATGAAACACTGAATAATTCTGGCTGTTGTGAGCCTGAAAATGTTTTGTGTCTAATTGGAGTTTTATTTTCCCTCCTAAATGATGCACAGTAGGCAACTCATTCAATTCATTTAAACAAACCTTTTGATAGAATCTTTTTTTTATAGGAATCGTAACAAAAATTATGAAATATGTGTTGGACATGTCTGGCCAATATCTAATTTGTTCAATTAGATCAGAACTGATATGATCTAGACTGTCGGGTCAGTGCATCACTACTTGAGATTAGAGCTATATATCAAACTATATTACTTTTCGAGTGTTTAGAATGTTACCATTATACCAGCCATTATAGATACAGCATGAATAAGAACTTGCACCTAGTGAGATTTAATATTATTTTGGTTACATTCCAAACCCACCACACAATCACATTATACAATATTTATAAAGAGCCCAGGTGTTTTGGATTAGGGTTTAGGATGCAGTCTTTGAATTCTGAATTTGCTGACAGTCATATGATAATGGTTGGGAGGGTAACTTTAAAGAAAGCATTCAGTTACGTAAAAAAAATCCTATTACAGGTTACCTTCATATTTACCTTAAAATAACCTGTATTTATCTGATTACTTTCCATTACTTTTTATAAGTTGTCTTTTTAAAGCCATATTCACTAACTGTTTAATGTACAAAGGCATCTTTGAGTGATGCCACAGAAGAACCATTTTTAGTTCCATAAAGGACCTATTTTTGTGAAAGAGTTGTGCGTGTGTGGATGAAGAACCTTTAAAGACTTAACGTCATTGTGAAGGTCCTTTACCAAGTTAAAGGTTCACATCGTTTTTATAAAATGAAACCACCATTTTCAGCTGGAGAACTGCATGTCCTTAGCACTGTACAGCTACAATGTGCTGCTATTGGAACAGTGACAGACTGACACATGACAGCCTTATCTGATAAAAGACAACAGGGACACTGAGTGAATAACTCCCAGCTCTACAATCAGCCTCAGTCAGAGCTATAATATAATCCTATTCATGAACAGTGTTAGTCAATGTTTTAGTCCTAGCTCTCCACACAAGCTCTAACTGTGCTAGCTCCCATCTTTTTTGATTTTTTGATAAATAACTACAAAAACATGCAAAATTGTCCTAAGGTTCTAAAATGCTCATGCTCTGTCTTTGCTTGGAAGGGGACTAGCTTTAAGTCTCATCACCTGAATCTGCTCAGAACTCCAGCCCAAGTTTTTCTTCCCTTCCTTGCCTCACAATAAGTATAGCCTGCATCTTGCAAACAGTGAGCTGAAAACCAATGATTGTCTTGCAAGTGATCATATGCAGCCCCCACAAATTTACATAGTGGTGTAGCAGTGTTGTGGGTGTAGGGAGGCAATAACCGAGACACCACTATCCTTATTACAAGTCAGAACAGCATCCAACTGATTTTGAAGCTGTTATTTTAAGGAAACATCACAATGTAATGCATATTTAACCCTGAGGATCTGTATCTAATCAATAGGGCACCATAATAAAAGGGTAACCTGAGACTTACCAGGATTCTATTCATGACTATCACTGAATACAATTTTCTAAGTCTTCTGGAACATAGCTATAAAGCAATCATCGCATCTTCCAAACAAAGAAAAACATGTTTGTGTGTTTTCTCCCAGAAATCTAGAATGGATCCAGCATTAGCTGCACCTCTAGGTAATCCAATAATAATGACATCTTGGCTTTGTTTGTAGAATTTCATGGGACATATTTCAAGATCCACCCCCAGAGACACTTTTATACTGCTGTGGTGTAATACGGGACCTGCATTTGCATAATGAAGTCCTCTGTTTATTACGAACTTGCGCATTCATTTCACCGAGGACCATTAAACAAGCACAAAGTAGTAAAGAACATGAAAGCCGTGGCACAGAATAGCGAATTAAAATGCAAATGTGACTTAATCGTGATGCGTGGCTCTCTCAAGCCAACGTAGTATGAGCCAAGCAGGTAATGCATGTCCTAGGCTTGGATTTGCACCATAGTGCTAGGCTGCATGCCTGTGAGATGCAGATGGCAACAGTTATTATCATGTTGTTGGCTGAGGCTCTTCTGTGGTGTAGAGCTGCTTTGGGGAATGTGAAAGCAGGAATCTAAGCTGGGGAAAGTAAACACAGCCTGATTCAGCCATAGAAGGAGGAGCTGGATACGTGAAAAGAACAGATCACAAACACATATATATAGAAAATGTCACCTGCATATCCTTTACAAGAAAGCACACAAATACAATGATGCTGTGAACATATAGATAGTGGAACTGCATCATGGAGTGGAGCGAATGTATTGCAATAGGCTATCTTGTTGCATTAATGCAGTACTTTGTTACATTAGAACAAGTTAAAAGACATTCCTTGGCTCTACACAGCTTATCTTCTTATAAACATGAGTTCTACTTCAACCAGTTCCTCATTTGGGTGTCACCAGCAAAACAAAAGAGCTCAGGTGAATGTGAAATCAGCGCAGACAGATGCTGACTCAGGTGGCAGGGAAGAGAATGCAATAGTCGACTTGAAAATGGCAATTACGTTACAATCCTCTGAAGAATCCTTGCAATTATTCTCCTGGATTTGTTGTTTCTGGGCAAGCAGCCATTCCAGTTATTACAGAGTAGCAGAAACATGTGGTGTGATCATCACCACAAAAACATCCTTTGTCTTGATTTCGCTGCAAGACTAGGCCGAAAGAATATGACCAAAAGTGGAGGACAAATTTTTGTCCTTTATTCCCCTTTATTTCAGCTTGCCAACATGCTCATTGCATATTTCACACAGCAGCACTCTACCATGAAAAAAGAACATCCAGGCTTTTGTTCAGTCAGTACAGAAATGATCATATAGTTTTCCCATGTAAATAATGCGCTGTCTGTGCAGGCGCATAAATCCATTTATACATTCTGTTTCCTCATAGTTATATGTGTACTTGACAAAATTCAGAGACCACCTTATATCAGTTTAACGATATTCCAGTCAAAACATCAGGTACATGTTATTCAATCGTACAACGGATTTCTGCGAAGGTCAGGCTGAAGATAATCCACTTGCTTGAAGAAGAGGAAAGGATTTCAAAGAATTATTCAAAGTTGTAGACCCTGTTTACCCTAGCTAAATGCATGCATAAACTGATATAATAATCTGACTTATTCAAAGTGACTTGCAGCTATAACTTGCATAACTGCTATAACTGCCTACTAAGTGCTGACTTTAGGGAGTGAATAGTTATGCACACAGATGCTTTCTGTTTTTTTTTTACCAGGCAAAAAAACCCCAAAACCTAGAGATCCAACTTTCCATGATTTGCAGGTTTGGCAGTGAAGGCAAGGTCCATTTCAAGCTGTCCTTCTGAGAAGATGTGAGGATACAGGTACCCAATGAGCCAATAGCATGGATTAGAATGCTTCCATGTGCTCTGTCAATGAAGAGGAGAAAGTTGCAGGATCTCCAATCACTGACACCCACAATTCCTGTCATGTGTCATCACTTCTTTGACAGTTTGGCAAATTAAAAGGTTTCAGTCAAGAAACAAGCAATGAAAATTTTGAAGAAGTGATAAGATGCACATGTTTCCTCAGCATTATGCTTAATTAGTTTGTTAGTTACCCTTCATTCCTCACAAAGTTGAAAGATTAAAAATGCTCGTCACAAAGGAATGTTCAGAATTTTGTCATTTATTTATCTTATTTTGCATAATTGACATATGTCAAAACAGCCTATTATTATACCCCTTTTCAGCCAAAGAATGAATAAATATCATATTTTCTATATTTTGTTCAAGTTTTTTGTGTTTCCTAAAAACTTGAAAAAATGACTAAATCCTTTATTTTAGGAAGGTGTTGATATACAAAATCAGTACTCAAAATGGTTCTGAAGGCAGTTCTGCCTCTGAGGCAGAACAAACAAAATTGGTTCAGAGAACAACCGATTACAATTACCAGGTGGGAGCTTTAGGGACATGTATCTGCTCATTTGAGCTTAATATGTGGATGCATTGCATGATAGGTTTTTATTATTTATTTTTTATATGGTGGATTCTCAGAAGCCTGCCTGGAAAATGAGCCAGCTAGCTTCTGGGGCAGCATTTCACAGCATGCCAGCACAGAGAGGACCATGATGTTTTCATGTGACAGTGTCACATGCACCCCTTAGTGGTGGGTGCCAGTTATTGCAGTGGCAAGCAGTAAAGAAAAGATTGGTTAGACACTTTTGTAGATAGAATTCTGCCTTAAAAGCTAGTTTTACAGAGTTCATCAACACGAAAAAAGAATTTTTAGCAAATCTCAATGTGAACTGCACAACTTTTGAACACATATAAAGCACTGAACACACCTCAAAAGATCCGACCATTGATTTTTTTTATTGCTTATTCTCTGAACCAATTTCATTTGTTCTGCCTCAGAGGCAGAGCTGCCTTCAGAACCATTTTGAGTAGAGATTTTGCACATGAGTATAATAATTGCTGTGCAACAAGAAACAAGATTTCAGTCTGACTATCCAGAGACACATTTGACTACCAAGTGTAAATGTATGTGGCAAATCCTATCAGGACACAAACCACTTGTTTACAGGGTCTTATAAAAATAGCACTCCTAAAAATATTGCAAGACATAGTACACTTCCAAAATTCCCCCCATGACTTTTCATATTTAAGAAAGATGAAGGTCCACTCTACTTTTAGGTCTGAAAAAATGCAGGTGTTTCTGTTCATCCTTCCACTGTGAGAATATGATTGTACAGTGAGAGACTGAAAGGGTGCACATCTGGTCAACAAGCTTCCAACCAATTAATCCCATTGCTAATACACAGCTTGCATCATTCCTGTAGATAAGTATTGCCAAAAGAATAGGACTCTCTGAAGCACATAAACATGAAGTTATTGATACCATGCCTAATGTGAGGTGTGGCCTAGAATGGTATGAGGCCCTCCAGCACTGAGCTCTGAAACTGTGCTCTCTGGTTCCCAATATTCTTGTCCAAAAGTGTACTTTCATTCCAGGTATGTAATCCAAGTATATATTGTGATCTATCAGTGTAAAGAGCAAGTGCTGTTTTCAAATGGTGTAATGGAGTTTTGATATGTCAACAGTAATCTGACATCATATTTTCTTCCTGTCACTGTTTTACTCTGGCTGGTTTTTGAAAGTGTCCAATATTTCTACAACAAATATCCACAGAGGGGTATGGAATTGTAGTGTATCACAGCATTTATTGCTAAATCCATCAATGTCACTATATGCAACTATATATATATATATATATATATGTATGTATGTGTGTGTGTGTGAGTGAGAGGTTTGAGGTGCAATGGCTGCACTCCTTAAGGAGGGTGACGACATGATGTTGAGTTGTTGTTCTTATCTCCCTGCAGGGGCCAATGCCATGCCTACGGGATGCCATTCATCCCTGTCCTCTATATTTTATGAGCTGAGCATACTACCTGAAGCATTTCTCATTTCCTGTGACGAGTCTAGGCTAAAGCTGCACTAGAATAATTATAATGAAAGGGAAATTGTGCTGACCAAGAGTGGTTACACTGCTCCTTTGCAAACACACCCTGACCAAGATCGAGCTCAGGGAAATAACAGCAGGCTTTATTGGGTCCATCCCAGGAGAAGGAAGACACAGTATGTTATAGTCAGAAATCGATCTAGGGATATCCTGTTGTCCCAGCAAAAATGGCAAAAATGTCAACCAGTCAGTGTTTCAGATTGATAACGATGACTTAAACTGTAAGACCTTTTTGAGCTCATGCTCCATTCTGGCAGAAATCTATACCTTTGGCTATTGAATATAAAGTGCTTTTTACTGCACACAGCAAAGGTGCATAGCCATGGGTGAGCCTGGACCTACTCTAATTGGTCACAGACCCACCCAATTAAATTTGGTTTGGCTTGCTACCACCATCAATCTTCAGTAATTTGGAAGGGTGTGTAGAGACATACAAATATGGCAAAATAAAATATGTAAATAAAAAATCTGAAGAAATAATGGTAATAATAATAAAGAGGTAATAAAGGAAACAAACCAACAAATAAAGAAAAAACACACAAATACAAAGGACTTAAATGATTAACACCAACTATTTTGTTTATTAAGTATTATTGCTGAATAAGGACAGGAGTGTGTATTTGTGTGTATGTGTGTGTGTGTGTGTGTGTGTGTGTGTGTGTGTGTGTGTGTGTGTGTGTGGTGTGTGTTTGTGTGTGTGTGTGTGTGTGTGTGTTATGTATAGAGTGATTCTGAATTGGGTATTGGATTATAGGTTCTCACAGTATCTGTTTTCTCAGTGTGGATTTGGTGGAATGATTACTGTTGAAGGAGATTAATAACTGTCATCCTAAATCTTATTCAGGGTTTGTTTTATTTTGGATGGAAGTAGACATTTTTTCAATATGATGTATTAGTGCATTTTTCCAGTCAGTGGTAGCACAATAAGATAAGATAGACTTTTATTATGCCACAGGGGAAATTTGCATTGTTACAACAGAATATACAGTAAGCAGATAAAGAACAGTAAGTAGATAGAGATGCGCATTACACCCCCTCCCAACCCCCCCCCCCCCCAAAAAAAGAAAGAAATACTATAGATATAAATGAATAAACATATGTTAGCAGAAAAATATATATAAAATTACAATTAAGAAACTATACAAATTTACAGTTTACACATAATTGTATGGATATTTCCAAACATGTACTGACTAGATATTGCACAGACCTGTAGATATTACTGATAACAATAATTAGAGATATTCGTGTGTAAGTACAGTATGTCCATGTGGTGTGTTCATGATCAAGTGCAGTATGATGATAGAGGTGTGGGTCCATAGCGTTGTCATGACACCGTGTGTCTGAGTCTCTGTTGGAGAGATGGTACAGTGCAGTGAATGTCTCATTTGGTGGGTGGAAAATGGGTGACAGAACAGATATTAATAATTGGCAGAAATAAGTGACTACCAAATGTCATAGTGTGAAGGAAGTTGCTGAATGTACAGGTATATCAAATCATGTGGTCATACAGGCCTACTAGCAGCGGCATAAATGTAACTGGCTGGAATGCTGAAATGATGAACATTCAGGAGTGATAAACGCTCACACATCTTAACTGGCTTGCAAAATCCCCATATTTATTTCAATTACATTTTTCATCCAATAAACTGTACACACACACACACACACACACACACACACACACACACACACACACATATATGAATCTACATCCTCTAAATGATCTTCAATGGTCATGAACCCATAGACCACCACAGAGCAGTATTGTGTGGGTGGTGGGTCATTCTCAGCACTGCAGTGACACTGACATGGTGCTGGTACGAATGGATCAGACACAGCAGTGCTACTGGAGGGTTTAAACTCCTCAGTGTCACTGCTGGAATGAGAACAGTCCACCAACCAGAAATATCCAGACAACAGCATCCTGTTGATAGCACCCTGTGAGAGCTGATGAAGGACTGAAGGATGACCAAAACAACCTCTGCAGCACAGTTGAGATTCTGTCTCTGTCTTTACATTTAAGGAGCCACTAGGTAGGAGTGTCTAATAGAGTGGACAGTAAGGGGACAGTGTGTGGTGTTCTAATCTATAAGTGTGTCATGTCTTTGTAAATTGCTTCAGAGCTGTGATCCATGTCTTAGACTCTTCTTACCATAGCTCTTCGTAAGCTGGTTTGTGTCATTGTACCCTCGCAGCCTCTTTACTCAACTCCTTTCTCTTTTCTTTCCTCTTCCACCACTATCTCTCTCCCAGCAGCTCAGCTTAAGCTTGTTGAAGCAATAATACTGAGGACAGCACTAAAAGCTTGCTGAGTGCTGTCCAGACCGGGGCCAACATAAAGGACAATGTCTTGTGCCCTGCCAACACTATATTTACTGAAGTACTCAGCCAATACACTGTTGATGGTAGACACTGTTGAACATGGAAAGTAAGTGGCACTTGTAGTAAAATGAATGTTTCACCTCTATTATAGCATGAGGGGAAAAATCAAATTAGTATTTAGCACAGTGAAGCGTCTGACAAGCAGTGTGAAAAAAAAGCATTGCTCTCTTCTGGTCTAGGGCCGTTGCTCTTTGATGGCACTACATGCTATCAAATTAAAATCAATGTAAAACCTGTTTTTTTATGTGCCTCCTGATTTAAAAGAAGTCATAAACTACAGGTGCGTGCCAATGCATGAGGAAAAAACATAAGTTGTAACATGGATCATTTGAGAGGAAAATGGGAAACGGCGTATGCCTCAAGCTTCCTCTCTCGCTCTCCCTGCCGTGTCACTTTCAGTTGTTCTTTCTGATGCAGCACCCTGCTCTTTTCTAAGCTTGAATGAACATGTTCGTGGAGATGTGTGGGCTGTGTGCATGTGTGTGTGTGTATGTGTGTGTTTACGCATTGATAAATGAACAGATTGAATCCAGCTAAAGGATTATCATAATGAGGAGGGTTGAGTTCAAGTGTTTCACTCTGTTGGCATAGAACCAAGAGCAGTGTTCACACATAAATTGTTCTGTTATCAGTGGGGTGAGGTAGAGTGCTCTGAAAAAGTTTACAACAACTGAAGTCACTTGCCATTTTGCTGTATAATCAGTGCTGGAAAAAATGATGAAAAGATGAATCCTTCCCCAAAAACATTACTTTGAGTCAGTGGTGCTACCAGGGATTTGGCTCCCATGAAAACACTGGGCATATATTGTGCCAATCTTTCTGAGAACCAGGAAAAAAAAGACATGTATTGTAGTTAAAAATGTTAAAATGTTAAATGTTTATCATATGTCCCTCATAATGGACACTGGGTCTTGCTTGAATTCAAACGTAGAGGTAATGTAATGGTATGTTTCCATCCATCTCCCTATCTGCTTTGTCCTGGTCAGGTTATGCAGGGTCCAGTGCCTTCCCAGAATCATTAGGCCCAAAGCAGGAATACAGTCTATTGTTTATTATACAGTCTATCCTGTGACTATGAAGGACTACACTAAAACACAAACTACGCAGAAATATATGAGCATCTATAAGCTGGACCAACCAGGAAGGAGTATCTAATAAAGTGGACAGTGAGTGGACAAAGTGTTTAAACATTCCAGCAGCACTGCTGTGTCTCATCCACTTGTACCAGTGCAACACACACTAACACACCACCACCATGTCAGTGTCACTGCAGTGGTGAGAATGGCCCACCATCTACATACAGTACCAGTCAAATATTCACTCATTCACTTTGAAATAAATGGTATTAAAACGAGTTTATTTTGCTTTTGTTGGAGTAACAGTCTCTAGTGTCCAGTGAAGGTTTTTTTCACTAGGTTTGGGACACTACTGGATTTGAACTGACGTGTGGGTTGCATACAGGTACATTTACTTGGAAACATCAATATGGTGTTTATATCAAATACTATTAAAATATATTGCATGAACCAAAATATTTTGTTTATAATTAGAATTCATACTACTACTTAAATATTGTAGTACACATTGTAGTAAAATGTGTTTTTAAATACACAAATCATGTATTGTTTTTTACAGAACTGGACAGTTGATGTGTCCAAACTTTTGACTGGTACTGTAGAAGGTCTGTTCTGTGGTGCTCCTGCCATGTCTGCCATTGATAAAGAGGGGGAAAGGAGGCTAACAAAGTGTGAGTTTGTGTGATGTTCATATCTATAAATGCTCCATATGCTAGATTCTTCCTGAAATAGTGTGACATGAAGAAAAAGAGTGCATCCTTTTCTGTTTATTCCTGACTGCATACAGCAAAAACTGGAGGGTTGAAATTTCAGAGTTAAATGAGTTGATTTTCATTCACTTTTAACACATTGGGACTTAAATTGTGTTCAGTGTTGGACTTATTTAATAGAGTTAAACCACCACTGTTCAACTCTGCATAGACAATAATTAAAATTTCACTTTAATAGTAAGGGACGTCCTATGCTCTCTACTCTGAATGGGCAGTCGTGGCCAGGTGGATAGGGAACAACATTTGTGAGTGGGAGGTTGCTGGTTCAAATCCCTGAATATGCAGGGTGTGATTGAAGTCCCTAAAGCAACTCCCTAGTGTGACAATAGGTTACATGTGGAGGTAAAAACAAACAAAAAAAGTATTGAAATCATCCATGTGGGAGTTAATTCAACACTGGACTTACTTGTTCTGCTCCATCTCATTTCATGCAAGGGTCATTTGTTTATTTATTTTTTAAGTTCAAAAACATTCTCCATTTTTTCTGATAAACTCAGTGGCTTGTTGTGGGTCAGATTTGGGTCAACAAAGCCTGGAATATGGCTTTGCAAATATAGCAGCTGTTCTCTTTAATAGCTCGCTTTTGATGTTTTCCATGATTTGGAAATTACTTGAATGACTCATGTTCTAAAGACAAACATAAAAGACAAAAGACAGCAAATGCCAGTGGGTCACTTGCTGAGACTGAGTCACACACAACGGAATACTAATTAGCTGTAGGTTACTTTGTCCATGTGAAAATGCTTATTTGGAATGCTGTGCTACAAAAACAAGAACCTGAGATGACTTACGTTAATATGAATTGCCATTCAACAGAAGATAAATAATAAATTGCAATGTAAATGATACTTTTGTCCATGGACAGTTCTAATTATTGCATTCAGCTACTCTAAGTCACACCCATTGCTGACACCAATGTGCAAATGCAAACATACACATAAAGCTTTTCTAGCACCTGTTGGGAAGTCTTGACTCTCTGGAGCAGATAAACATGAATCTATTGGCACCATGACTAATGCAAGGCCTAGGCTAGCTATAAATCAGAATCCTCACAGGCAATCTATTAGAAAGCCTTCTCTGGACATTAGAGAAGGTTACTCCACCAAAAGCAGCAAAAGCTATTTTCCAGCCCCCTTGATTTAGAAAGAGACAATGACTGATTTGAAAATGCTACCCAGCTCTGTGGCAACCAGTGAAGAAACAGGTAGTTTGGCAGCACTAGCTTGAACTTAATGGCAAACATATTTGTTAATGGTTAGTCTCAGTAAGACTTAAAAGAGAATAAAGATCATTTATTCTAAATGAAAAAAAAGTAAAGAAATATAGAACTAAGAAGTGACAACCTTGACTTTTGTTTTGTTAATTTTATAGGAGTTGCTTCATAATTGAAGCTCAAATTATCTAGCCACCAATTCTGCTGCTGTTTTCTTATCTGTTGTGCTGTCCAGTATCAGAGTACGATTAATTCCCCTTTGAATCATTGCTCCTCTCAACATTTCTTCCTGTTTTTCTTTGTCACTGTCTTCACTTGTGGTTTGGACCAAGATCTTTGTAAAGGTTTTTTTTCTGACAGAATCATTTTGAGAAGGACTATACAAATACATTTGAAATGAATTGAAAGAGCAAAATGATTGAGTTTTTGAGACTTGCGGAGCGTGCTGTTTGTCATTTATTCTGAACTCCAAAACATAATTTTGATTGGGTGCTACCTGAGGTCGTATCTATAACGGCTGAATGGAGAAATTCAGTTAAATTTGCTTCAGAACTCCATGTGGGTGTATTTCAAGCCTGATTCGCTGAGAATAGAGCGAGGGTGAAGTGAATAACCTGTTTGGGAATGATGCTATCATGTCTCGAACCCAACAGCTCAGGTCACTCTGCTTATTTTCATACCTCCTTGTTGTCATGGTGAAGATATGGGGTTTTTGATAAACTGAATGTTGTGTTTGTGAATAAAGTGCAAGCCCCACTGTAACCACCCCACCACAGCCCTTTGGCATCGGCTTGTGTGTCAGCAAGCAGAGTGTAGGGAACATCAATTTGCCTGTTCAGTAGGAATACCGGAGCTCATATTTGTTAGATTTGCATAGTTATATGCATATCATATGCATATTTTATGTAGATTTTAATGGGTCCTGTGAGTTGACGCATTGTTCTTCTGAATTTTGGTGAACTATTCTAAATGACTATGGCACACAATGGCCTACTTTGTCTTACATTAATGATAATGGCACATTTTATAGCAGTCATCTCTTCAACTTCTAAATGCAAATGCTCAGTGATTCTGGAAGAGGGTGCAGATGAACCATTTCTCCTGGATCTCAAGATTATGCCCTTTAGCAAGCCAAGATCTCATGGCTTTCAGCAGGGGGAGCAAGTGAGCCACAAATGATTGCACAGTTTGTGCTTCAATATCACCTCAAAAGAGATTTTAGAAATTCAAGAGGGGAGGAATTCTGCTGCATTTCCCCCTGGGGCTTGGGTAAAAGATTTCTATACCCTGTTAGACAAGGACCATTTTGCCTCTCTGCTGCTGCTGATGCACTTTTAAAGGCTATGGTCAAGAGTCACATGGACTCCCACAAAATCTGTAACAAGTTTATGACAACAAAGTCTTGATGCCTCCATGTTCCTGCTACCCTGCGCATAAAAATGTTCCCTGTCTCAGCGTGTGCCTAGAATAACAACTGTTTGCTGACTGATGACAGGTGATGCATTCAGCTCTACACATTTGCATTAAAAGAGAAGAGAGAAATATAGTAGGGTCCATGTTCAGCCAGGACTGTGCATATTAATGTGAGACAAAGAAACTTTTCATCTTTTCATGTCAGTATCTCCCTGCTATTTTCAACTTTCTATGAACAAGTGCTTGCTGTGCCAGGCTTTACAGTGTACTGTATATAATCTATGTGGCAGAATGTGAATATTACATGTCAGATTAATGAAGAGGTACATAAAAACAATGCCTGCAGGAATGTAGAGTTAAAAAACAGGGGCAGTTCTGGCTATACATGATAGGTTTAGAAAATTAAACGACCAATAACTAGATTACTAATAGACCGCTGAAGTTGTTGGTGTCAAACCCATATTACAAACTCTGCACTTAGTCTGCATTTGAATAGTG